>JBBDGP010002476.1:0-297403 GCA_037952835.1 Lithobates septentrionalis | reverse complement strand
GAGGTGAAGCACAGGCGAGGAGGAGGTGAGGTGAGACACAGGTGAGGAGGAGGTGAGGTGAAGCACAGGCGAGGAGGAGGTGAGGTGAAGTACAGGCGAAGAGGGGGGGAGGTATAGCACAGGTGAGGAGGAGGTGAGGTGAAGTAAAGGCGAGGAGGGGGGGAGGTGAGACACAGGTGAGGAGGAGGTGAGGTGAAGCACAGGCGAGGAGGAGGTGAGGTGAGACACAGGTGAGGAGGAGGTGAGGTGAAGCACAGGTGAGGAGGAGGTGAGGTGAAGTACAGGCGAGGAGGGGGGGAGGTATAGCACAGGTGAGGAGGAGGTGAGGTGAGACACAGGTGAGGAGGAGGTGGGGTGAAGCACAGGTGAGAAGGAGGGGATGTGTAGCACAGGCGAGGAGGGGGTGAGGTGAAGCACTGGTGAGGAGGAGGTGAGGTGAAGCACAGGCGAGGAGGAGCTGAGGTGAAGCACAGGCGAGGAGGGGGTGAGCTGAAGAACTGGTGAGGAGGAGGTGAGGTGAAGCACAGGCGAGGAGGAGGTGAGGTGAAGCACAGATGAGGCGGAGGTGAGGTGAAGCACAGGTGAGGAGGGGGGGTGAAGCACAGAGGAGGAGGATAGGTGAAGCACAGGTGAGGAGGAGGTGAGGTGAAGCACAGGCGAGGAGGAGATGAGGTGAAGCACAGGTGAGTGGGGGGTGAGGTAAAGCACAGGCGAGGAGGGGGTGAGATGAAGCACAGGTGAGGAGGGGATGAGGTGAAGCACAAGCGAGGAGGAGGTGAGGTGAAGCACAGGTGAGGAGGAGGTGGGGTGAAGCACAGGTGAGGAGGGGGGGTGAAGCACAGGCGAGGAGGGGGGGTGAAGCACAGGCGAGGAGGGGGGGTGAAGCACAGGTGAGAAGGAGGGGATGTGAAGGACAGGCGAGGAGGAGGTGAGGTGAGACACAGGCAAGGAGGTGAGGAGAGACACAGGCGAGGAGGGGATGAGGTGAAGCACAGGCGAGGAGGAGGTGAGGTGAAGCACAGGCGAGGAGGAGGTGAGGTGAAGCACAGGCGAGGAGGGGGGGAGGTATAGCACAGGTGAGGAGGAGGTGAGGTGAGACACAAGTGAGGAGGAGCTGAGGTGAAGCACAGGTGAGAAGGAGGGGATGTGAAGCACAGGCGAGGAGGAGGTGAGGTGAGACACAGGTGAGGAGGAGGTGAGGTGAGACACAGGCGAGGAGGGGGTGAGGTGAAGCACAGGCGAGGAGAAGGTGAGGTGAAGCACAGGCGAGGAGGAGGTGAGGTGAAGCACAGGCGAGGAGGAGGGAGGTATAGCACAGGTGAGGAGGAGGTGAGGTGAGACACAGGTGAGGAGGAGGTGAGGTGAAGCACAGGTGAGGAGGGGGGGTGAAGCACAGGCGAGGAGGGGGGTGAAGCACAGGTGAGAAGGAGGGGATGTGAAGCACAGGCGAGGAGGAGGTGAGGTGAGACACAGGTGAGGAGGAGGTGAGGTGAAGCACAGGTGAGGAGGGGGGTGAAGCACAGGCGAGGAGGGTGGTGAAGCACAGGTGAGAAGGAGGGGATGTGAAGCACAGGCGAGGAGGAGGTGAGGTGAGACACAGGTGAGGAGGAGGTGAGGTGAAGCACAGGTGAGGAGGGGGGGTGAAGCACAGGCGAGGAGGGGGGGTGAAGCACAGGTGAGAAGGAGGGGATGTGAAGCACAGGCGAGGAGGAGGTGAGGTGAGACACAGGTGAGGAGGAGGTGAGGTGAGACACAGGCGAGGAGGGGGTGAGGTGAAGCACAGGCGAGGAGAAGGTGAGGTGAAGCACAGGCGAGGAGGAGGTGAGGTGAAGCACAGGCGAGGAGGAGGGAGGTATAGCACAGATGAGGAGGAGGTGAGGTGAGACACAGGTGAGGAGGAGGTGAGGTGAAGCACAGGTGAGGAGGGGGGGTGAAGCACAGGCGAGGAGGGGGGTGAAGCACAGGTGAGAAGGAGGGGATGTGAAGCACAGGCGAGGAGGAGGTAAGGTGAGACACAGGTGAGGAGGAGGTGAGGTGAAGCACAGGTGAGGAGGGGGGGGGGGTGAAGCACAGGCGAGGAGGGGGGGTGAAGCACAGGTGAGAAGGAGGGGATGTGAAGCACAGGCGTGGAGGAGGTGAGGTGAGACACAGGTGAGGAGGAGGTGAGGTGAAGCACAGGTGAGGAGGGGGGGGTGAAGCACAGGCGAGGAGGGGGGTGAAGCACAGGTGAGAAGGAGGGATGTGAAGCACAGGCGTGGAGGAGGTGAGGTGAGACACAGGTGAGGAGGAGGTGAGGTGAGACACAGGCGAGGAGGGGGCGAGGTGAAGCACAGGCGAGGAGGAGGTGAGGTGAAGCACAGGCGAGGAGGAGGTGAGGTGAAGCACAGGCGAGGAGGGGGGGAGGTATAGCACAGGTGAGGAGGAGGTGAGGTGAGACACAAGTGAGGAGGAGGTGAGGTGAAGCACAGGTGAGGAGGGGGGTGAAGCACAGGTGAGAAGGAGGGGATGTGAAGCACAGGCGAGGAGGAGGTGAGGTGAGACACAGGTGAGGAGGAGGTGAGGTGAGACACAGGCGAGGAGGGGTGAGGTGAAGCACAGGCGAGGAGAAGGTGAGGTGAAGCACAGGCGAGGAGGAGGTGAGGTGAAGCACAGGCGAGGAGGAGGGAGGTATAGCACAGGTGAGGAGGAGGTGAGGTGAAGCACAGGTGAGGAGGGGGGGGTGAAGCACAGGCGAGGAGGGGGGTGAAGCACAGGTGAGAAGGAGGGGATGTGAAGCACAGGCGAGGAGGAGGTGAGGTGAGACACAGGTGAGGAGGAGGTGAGGTGAAGCACAGGTGAGGAGGGGGGGGTGAAGCACAGGTGAGAAGGAGGGGATGTGAAGCACAGGCGTGGAGGAGGTGAGGTGAGACACAGGTGAGGAGGAGGTGAGGTGAGACACAGGTGAGGAGGAGGTGAGGTGAAGCTACAGGCAAGGTGGAGGTGAGGTGAAGCACAGGCGAGGAGGAGGTGAGGTGAAGCACAGGCGAGGAGGAGGTGAGGTGAAGCACAGGCGAGGAGGGGGGAGGTATAGCACAGGTGAGGAGGAGGTGAGGTGAGACACAGGTGAGGAGGAGGTGAGGTGAAGCACAGGTGAGGAGGGGGGGTGAAGCACAGGCGAGGAGGGGGATGAAGCACAGGTGAGAAGGAGGGGATGTGAAGCACAGGCGAGGAGGAGGTGAGGTGAGACACAGGTGAGGAGGAGGTGAGGTGAAGCACAGGTGAGGAGGGGGGGTGAAGCACAGAGGAGGAGGATAGGTGAAGCACAGGTGAGGAGGAGGTGAGGTGAAGCACAGGCGAGGAGGAGATGAGGTGAAGCACAGGTGAGTGGGGGGTGAGGTAAAGCACAGGCGAGGAGGGGGTGAGATGAAGCACAGGTGAGGAGGGGATGAGGTGAAGCACAAGCGAGGAGGAGGTGAGGTGAAGCACAGGTGAGGAGGAGGTGAGGTGAAGCACAGGTGAGGAGGGGGGGTGAAGCACAGGCGAGGAGGGGGGGTGAAGCACAGGCGAGGAGGGGGGGTGAAGCACAGGTGAGAAGGAGGGGATGTGAAGCACAGGCGAGGAGGAGGTGAGGTGAGACACAGGCAAGGAGGTGAGGAGAGACACAGGCGAGGAGGGGATGAGGTAAAGCACAGGCGAGGAGGAGGTGAGGTGAAGCACAGGCGAGGAGGAGGTGAGGTGAAGCACAGGCGAGGAGGGGGGGAGGTATAGCACAGGTGAGGAGGAGGTGAGGTGAGACACAAGTGAGGAGGAGGTGAGGTGAAGCACAGGTGAGAAGGAGGGGATGTGAAGCACAGGCGAGGAGGAGGTGAGGTGAGACACAGGTGAGGAGGAGGTGAGGTGAGACACAGGCGAGGAGGGGGTGAGGTGAAGCACAGGCGAGGAGAAGGTGAGGTGAAGCACAGGCGAGGAGGAGGTGAGGTGAAGCACAGGCGAGGAGGAGGGAGGTATAGCACAGGTGAGGAGGAGGTGAGGTGAGACACAGGTGAGGAGGAGGTGAGGTGAAGCACAGGTGAGGAGGGGGGGTGAAGCACAGGCGAGGAGGGGGGTGAAGCACAGGTGAGAAGGAGGGGATGTGAAGCACAGGCGAGGAGGAGGTGAGGTGAGACACAGGTGAGGAGGAGGTGAGGTGAAGCACAGGTGAGGAGGGGGGGTGAAGCACAGGCGAGGAGGGTGGTGAAGCACAGGTGAGAAGGAGGGGATGTGAAGCACAGGCGAGGAGGAGGTGAGGTGAGACACAGGTGAGGAGGAGGTGAGGTGAAGCACAGGTGAGGAGGGGGGGGGTGAAGCACAGGCGAGGAGGGGGGGTGAAGCACAGGTGAGAAGGAGGGGATGTGAAGCACAGGCGAGGAGGAGGTGAGGTGAGACACAGGTGAGGAGGAGGTGAGGTGAGACACAGGCGAGGAGGGGGTGAGGTGAAGCACAGGCGAGGAGAAGGTGAGGTGAAGCACAGGCGAGGAGGAGGTGAGGTGAAGCACAGGCGAGGAGGAGGGAGGTATAGCACAGGTGAGGAGGAGGTGAGGTGAGACACAGGTGAGGAGGAGGTGAGGTGAAGCACAGGTGAGGAGGGGGGGTGAAGCACAGGCGAGGAGGGGGTGAAGCACAGGTGAGAAGGAGGGGATGTGAAGCACAGGCGTGGAGGAGGTGAGGTGAGACACAGGTGATGAGGAGGTGAGGTGAAGCACAGGTGAGGAGGGGGGGGTGAAGCACAGGCGAGGAGGGGGGGTGAAGCACAGGTGAGAAGGAGGGGATGTGAAGCACAGGCGTGGAGGAGGTGAGGTGAGACACAGGTGAGGAGGAGGTGAGGTGAGACACAGGCGAGGAGGGGGCGAGGTGAAGCACAGGCGAGGAGGAGGTGAGGTGAAGCACAGGCGAGGAGGAGGTGAGGTGAAGCACAGGCGAGGAGGGGGGGAGGTATAGCACAGGTGAGGAGGAGGTGAGGTGAGACACAAGTGAGGAGGAGGTGAGGTGAAGCACAGGTGAGGAGGGGGGTGAAGCACAGGTGAGAAGGAGGGGATGTGAAGCACAGGCGAGGAGGAGGTGAGGTGAGACACAGGTGAGGAGGAGGTGAGGTGAGACACAGGCGAGGAGGGGGTGAGGTGAAGCACAGGCGAGGAGAAGGTGAGGTGAAGCACAGGCGAGGAGGAGGTGAGGTGAAGCACAGGCGAGGAGGAGGGAGGTATAGCACAGGTGAGGAGGAGGTGAGGTGAAGCACAGGTGAGGAGGGGGGGGTGAAGCACAGGCGAGGAGGGGGGTGAAGCACAGGTGAGAAGGAGGGGATGTGAAGCACAGGCGAGGAGGAGGTGAGGTGAGACACAGGTGAGGAGGAGGTGAGGTGAAGCACAGGTGAGGAGGGGGGGGGGTGAAGCACAGGCGAGGAGGGGGGGTGAAGCACAGGTGAGAAGGAGGGGATGTGAAGCACAGGCGTGGAGGAGGTGAGGTGAGACACAGGTGAGGAGGAGGTGAGGTGAGACACAGGTGAGGAGGAGGTGAGGTGAAGCACAGGCAAGGTGGAGGTGAGGTGAAGCACAGGCGAGGAGGAGGTGAGGTGAAGCACAGGCGAGGAGGAGGTGAGGTGAAGCACAGGCGAGGAGGGGGGAGGTATAGCACAGGTGAGGAGGAGGTGAGGTGAGACACAGGTGAGGAGGAGGTGAGGTGAAGCACAGGTGAGGAGGGGGGGTTAAGCACAGGCGAGGAGTGGGGGTGAAGCACAGGTGAGACGGAGGGGATGTGAAGCACAGGCGAGTAGGAGGTGAGGTGAGACACAGGTGAGGAGGAGGTGAGGTGAGACACAGGTGAGGAGGAGGTGAGGTGAGACACAGGTGAGGAGGAGGTGAGGTGAAGCTCAGGCGAGGAGGAGGTGAGGTGAAGTACAGGCGAGGGGGGGGGAGGTATAGCACAGGTGAGGAGGAGGTGAGGTGAAGTACAGGCGAGGAGGGGGGGAGGTGAGACACAGGTGAGTAGGAGGTGAGGTGAGACACAGGTGAGGAGGAGGTGAGGTGAGACACAGGTGAGGAGGAGGTGAGGTGAGACACAGGTGAGGAGGAGGTGAGGTGAAGCACAGGCGAGGAGGAGGTGAGGTGAAGCACAGGCGAGGAGGGGGGGAGGTATAGCACAGGTGAGGAGGAGGTGAGGTGAGACACAGGTGAGGAGGAGGTGAGGTGAAGCACAGGTGAGGAGGGGGGTGAAGCACAGGCGAGGAGGGGGGGTGAAGCACAGGTAAGAAGGAGGGGATGTGAAGCACAGGCGAGGAGGAGGTGAGGTGAGACACAGGTGAGGAGGAGGTGAGGTGAAGCACAGGCGAGGAGGAGGTGAGGTGAGACACAGGCGAGGAGGAGGTGAGGTGAAGCTCAGGCGAGGAGGAGGTGAGGTGAAGTACAGGCGAGGGGGGGGGAGGTATAGCACAGGTGAGGAGGAGGTGAGGTGAAGTACAGGCGAGGAGGGGGGGAGGTGAGACACAGGTGAGGAGGAGGTGAGGTGAAGCACAGGCGAGGAGGAGGTGAGGTGAGACACAGGTGAGGAGGAGGTGAGGTGAAGCACAGGTGAGGAGGAGGTGAGGTGAAGTACAGGCGAGGAGGGGGGGAGGTATAGCACAGGTGAGGAGGAGGTGAGGTGAGACACAGGTGAGGAGGAGGTGAGGTGAGACACAGGTGAGGAGGGGGTGAGGTGAAGCACAGGCGAGGAGGGGGTGAGGTGAAGCACAGGCGAGGAGGAGGTGAGGTGAGACACAGGTGAGGAGGAGGTGAGGTGAGATACAGGTCAGGAGGAGGTGAGGTGAGACACAGGCGAGGAGGGGGTGAGGTGAAGCACAGGCGAGGAGGAGGTGAGGTGAAGCACAGGCGAGGAGGAGGTGAGGTGAAGCACAGGCGAGGAGGGGGGGAGGTATAGCACAGGTGAGGAGGAGGTGAGGTGAGACACAGGTGAGGAGGAGGTGAGGTGAAGCACAGGTGAGGAGGGGGGGTGAAGCACAGGCGAGGAGGGGGGGTGAAGCACAGGTGAGAAGGAGGGGATGTGAAGCACAGGCGAGGAGGAGGTGAGGTGAGACACAGGTGAGGAGGAGGTGAGGTGAAGCACAGGCGAGGAGGAGGTGAGGTGAAGCACAGGCGAGGAGGAGGTGAGGTGAGACACAGGTGAGGAGGAGGTGAGGTGAAGCTCAGGCGAGGAGGAGGTGAGGTGAAGTACAGGCGAGGAGGGGGGAGGTATAGCACAGGTGAGGAGGAGGTGAGGTGAAGTACAGGCGAGGAGGAGGTGAGGTGAGACACAGGCGAGGAGGGGGCGAGGTGAAGCACAGGCGAGGAGGAGGTGAGGTGAAGCACAGGCGAGGAGGAGGTGAGGTGAAGCACAGGCGAGGAGGGGGGGAGGTATAGCACAGGTGAGGAGGAGGTGAGGTGAGACACAAGTGAGGAGGAGGTGAGGTGAAGCACAGGTGAGGAGGGGGGGTGAAGCACAGGTGAGAAGGAGGGGATGTGAAGCACAGGCGAGGAGGAGGTGAGGTGAGACACAGGTGAGGAGGAGGTGAGGTGAGACACAGGCGAGGAGGGGGTGAGGTGAAGCACAGGCGAGGAGAAGGTGAGGTGAAGCACAGGCGAGGAGGAGGTGAGGTGAAGCACAGGCGAGGAGGAGGGAGGTATAGCACAGGTGAGGAGGAGGTGAGGTGAGACACAGGTGAGGAGGAGGTGAGGTGAAGCACAGGTGAGGAGGGGGGGTGAAGCACAGGCGAGGAGGGGGGTGAAGCACAGGTGAGAAGGAGGGGATGTGAAGCACAGGCGAGGAGGAGGTGAGGTGAGACACAGGTGAGGAGGAGGTGAGGTGAAGCACAGGTGAGGAGGGGGGGGGGTGAAGCACAGGCGAGGAGGGGGGGTGAAGCACAGGTGAGAAGGAGGGGATGTGAAGCACAGGCGTGGAGGAGGTGAGGTGAGACACAGGTGATGAGGAGGTGAGGTGAAACACAGGCGAGGAGGGGCGAGGTGAAGCACAGGCGAGGAGGAGGTGAGGTGAGACACAGGTGAGGAGGAGGTGAGGTGAAGCACAGGCAAGGAGGAGGTGAGGTGAAGCACAGGCGAGGAGGAGGTGAGGTGAAGCACAGGCGAGGAGGAGGTGAGGTGAAGCACAGGCGAAGAGGGGGAGGTATAGCACAGGTAAGGAGGAGGTGAGGTGAGACACAGGTGAGGAGGAGGTGAGGTGAAGCACAGGTGAGGAGGGGGGTGAAGCACAGGCGAGGAGGGGGGTGAAGCACAGGTGAGAAGGAGGGGATGTGAAGCACAGGCGAGGAGGAGGTAAGGTGAGACACAGGTGAGGAGGAGGTGAGGTGAAGCACAGGTGAGGAGGGGGGGTTAAGCACAGGCGAGGAGTGGGGGTGAAGCACAGGTGAGACGGAGGGGATGTGAAGCACAGGCGAGTAGGAGGTGAGGTGAGACACAGGCGAGGAGGAGGTGAGGTGAGACACAGGTGAGGAGGAGGTGAGGTGAGACACAGGTGAGGAGGGGGTGAGGTGAAGCACAGGCGAGGAGGAGGTGAGGTGAAGCACAGGCGAGGAGGAGGTGAGGTGAAGCACAGGCGAGGAGGGGGGAGGTATAGCACAGGTGAGGAGGAGGTGAGGTGAGACACAGGTGAGGAGGAGGTGAGGTGAAGCACAGGTGAGGAGGGGGTGAAGCACAGGCGAGGAGGGGGGGTGAAGCACAGGTGAGAAGGAGGGGATGTGAAGCACAGGCGAGGAGGAGGTGAGGTGAGACACAGGTGAGGAGGAGGTGAGGTGAAGCACAGGCGAGGAGGAGGTGAGGTGAGACACAGGTGAGGAGGAGGTGAGGTGAAGCTCAGGCGAGGAGGAGGTGAGGTGAAGTACAGGCGAGGAGGGGGGGAGGTATAGCACAGGTGAGGAGGAGGTGAGGTGAAGTACAGGCGAGGAGGGGGGGAGGTGAGACACAGGTGAGGAGGAGGTGAGGTGAAGCACAGGCGAGGAGGAGGTGAGGTGAGACACAGGTGAGGAGGAGGTGAGGTGAAGCACAGGTGAGGAGGAGGTGAGGTGAAGTACAGGCGAGGAGGGGGGGAGGTATAGCACAGGTGAGGAGGAGGTGAGGTGAGACACAGGTGAGGAGGAGGTGAGGTGAGACACAGGTGAGGAGGTGGTGAGGTGAAGCACAGGCGAGGAGGGGGTGAGGTGAAGCACAGGCGAGGAGGAGGTGAGGTGAGACACAGGTGAGGAGGAGGTGAGGTGAGACACAGGTGAGGAGGAGGTGAGGTGAGACACAGGCGAGGAGGGGGTGAGGTGAAGCACAGGCGAGGAGGAGGTGAGGTGAAGCACAGGCGAGGAGGAGGTGAGGTGAAGCACAGGCGAGGAGGGGAGGAGGTATAGCACAGGTGAGGAGGAGGTGAGGTGAGACACAGGTGAGGAGGAGGTGAGGTGAAGCACAGGTGAGGAGGGGGGGTGAAGCACAGGCGAGGAGGGGGGGTGAAGCACAGGTGAGAAGGAGGGGATGTGAAGCACAGGCGAGGAGGAGGTGAGGTGAGACACAGGTGAGGAGGAGGTGAGGTGAGACACAGGTGAGGAGGAGGTGAGGTGAAGCTCAGGCGAGGAGGAGGTGAGGTGAAGTACAGGCGAGGAGGGGGGAGGTATAGCACAGGTGAGGAGGAGGTGAGGTGAAGTACAGGCGAGGAGGGGGGAGGTGAGACACAGGTGAGGAGGAGGTGAGGTGAAGCACAGGCGAGGAGGAGGTGAGGTGAGACACAGGTGAGGAGGAGGTGAGGTGAAGCACAGGTGAGGAGGAGGTGAGGTGAAGTACAGGCAAGGAGGGGGGAGGTATAGCACAGGCGAGGAGGAGGTGAGGTGAGACACAGGTGAGGAGGAGGTGAGGTGAGACACAGGTGAGTAGGAGGTGAGGTGAGACACAGGTGAGGAGGAGGTGAGGTGAGACACAGGTGAGGAGGAGGTGAGGTGAGACACAGGTGAGTAGGAGGTGAGGTGAGACACAGGTGAGGAGGGGGTGAGGTGAAGCACAGGCGAGGAGGGGGTGAGGTGAGACACAGGCGAGGAGGGGGTGAGGTGAAGCACAGGCGAGGAGGAGGTGAGGTGAAGCACAGGTGAGGAGGAGGTGAGGTGAAGCACAGGCGAGGAGATGGGGAGGTATAGCACAGGTGAGGAGGAGGTGAGGTGAGACACAGGTGAGGAGGAGGTGAGGTGAAGCACAGGTGAGGAGGGGGGGTGAAGCACAGGCGAGGAGGGGGGGTGAAGCACAGTTGAGAAGGAGGGGATGTGAAGCACAGGCGAGGAGGAGGTGAGGTGAGATACAGGTGAGGAGGAGGTGAGGTGAAGCACAGGCGAGGAGGAGGTGAGGTGAGACACAGGTGAGGAGGAGGTGAGGTGAAGCACAGGCGAGGAGGAGGTGAGGTGAAGTACAGGCGAGGAGGGGGGGAGGTATAGCACAGGTGAGGAGGAGGTGAGGTGAGATACAGGTCAGGAGGAGGTGAGGTGAGACACAGGCGAGGAGGGGGTGAGGTGAAGCACAGGCGAGGAGGAGGTGAGGTGAAGCACAGGCGAGGAGGAGGTGAGGTGAAGCACAGGCGAGGAGGGGGGGAGGTATAGCACAGGTGAGGAGGAGGTGAGGTGAGACACAGGTGAGGAGGAGGTGAGGTGAAGCACAGGTGAGGAGGGGGTGAAGCACAGGCGAGGAGGGGGGGTGAAGCACAGGTGAGAAGGAGGGGATGTGAAGCACAGGCGAGGAGGAGGTGAGGTGAGACACAGGTGAGGAGGAGGTGAGGTGAAGCACAGGCGAGGAGGAGGTGAGGTGAAGCACAGGCGAGGAGGAGGTGAGGTGAGACACAGGTGAGGAGGAGGTGAGGTGAAGCTCAGGCGAGGAGGAGGTGAGGTGAAGTACAGGCGAGGAGGGGGGAGGTATAGCACAGGTGAGGAGGAGGTGAGGTGAAGTACAGGCGAGGAGGGGGGAGGTGAGACACAGGTGAGGAGGAGGTGAGGTGAAGCACAGGCGAGGAGGAGGTGAGGTGAGACACAGGTGAGGAGGAGGTGAGGTGAAGCACAGGTGAGGAGGAGGTGAGGTGAAGTACAGGCGAGGAGGGGGGGAGGTATAGCACAGGTGAGGAGGAGGTGAGGTGAGACACAGGTGAGGAGGAGGTGAGGTGAGACACAGGTAAGGAGGGGGTGAGGTGAAGCACAGGCGACGAGGGGGTGAGGTGAGACACAGGCGAGGAGGGGGTGAGGTGAAGCACAGGCGAGGAGGAGGTGAGGTGAAGTACAGGTGAGGAGGGGGGAGGTATAGCACAGGTGAGGAGGAGGTGAGGTGAAGTAAAGGCGAGGAGGGGGGGAGGTGAGACACAGGTAAGGAGGAGGTGAGGTGAAGCACAGGCGAGGAGGAGGTGAGGTGAGACACAGGCGAGGAGGGGGCGAGGTGAAGCACAGGCGAGGAGGAGGTGAGGTGAAGCACAGGCGAGGAGGAGGTGAGGTGAAGCACAGGCGAGGAGGGGGGGAGGTATAGCACAGGTGAGGAGGAGGTGAGGTGAGACACAAGTGAGGAGGAGGTGAGGTGAAGCACAGGTGAGGAGGGGGGGTGAAGCACAGGTGAGAAGGAGGGGATGTGAAGCACAGGCGAGGAGGAGGTGAGGTGAGACACAGGTGAGGAGGAGGTGAGGTGAGACACAGGCGAGGAGGGGGTGAGGTGAAGCACAGGCGAGGAGAAGGTGAGGTGAAGCACAGGCGAGGAGGAGGTGAGGTGAAGCACAGGCGAGGAGGAGGGAGGTATAGCACAGGTGAGGAGGAGGTGAGGTGAGACACAGGTGAGGAGGAGGTGAGGTGAAGCACAGGTGAGGAGGGGGGGTGAAGCACAGGCGAGGAGGGGGGTGAAGCACAGGTGAGAAGGAGGGGATGTGAAGCACAGGCGAGGAGGAGGTGAGGTGAGACACAGGTGAGGAGGAGGTGAGGTGAAGCACAGGTGAGGAGGGGGGGGGGTGAAGCACAGGCGAGGAGGGGGGGTGAAGCACAGGTGAGAAGGAGGGGATGTGAAGCACAGGCGTGGAGGAGGTGAGGTGAGACACAGGTGATGAGGAGGTGAGGTGAAACACAGGCGAGGAGGGGCGAGGTGAAGCACAGGCGAGGAGGAGGTGAGGTGAGACACAGGTGAGGAGGAGGTGAGGTGAAGCACAGGCAAGGAGGAGGTGAGGTGAAGCACAGGCGAGGAGGAGGTGAGGTGAAGCACAGGCGAGGAGGAGGTGAGGTGAAGCACAGGCGAAGAGGGGGAGGTATAGCACAGGTAAGGAGGAGGTGAGGTGAGACACAGGTGAGGAGGAGGTGAGGTGAAGCACAGGTGAGGAGGGGGGTGAAGCACAGGCGAGGAGGGGGGTGAAGCACAGGTGAGAAGGAGGGGATGTGAAGCACAGGCGAGGAGGAGGTAAGGTGAGACACAGGTGAGGAGGAGGTGAGGTGAAGCACAGGTGAGGAGGGGGGGTTAAGCACAGGCGAGGAGTGGGGGTGAAGCACAGGTGAGACGGAGGGGATGTGAAGCACAGGCGAGTAGGAGGTGAGGTGAGACACAGGCGAGGAGGAGGTGAGGTGAGACACAGGTGAGGAGGAGGTGAGGTGAGACACAGGTGAGGAGGGGGTGAGGTGAAGCACAGGCGAGGAGGAGGTGAGGTGAAGCACAGGCGAGGAGGAGGTGAGGTGAAGCACAGGCGAGGAGGGGGGAGGTATAGCACAGGTGAGGAGGAGGTGAGGTGAGACACAGGTGAGGAGGAGGTGAGGTGAAGCACAGGTGAGGAGGGGGTGAAGCACAGGCGAGGAGGGGGGGTGAAGCACAGGTGAGAAGGAGGGGATGTGAAGCACAGGCGAGGAGGAGGTGAGGTGAGACACAGGTGAGGAGGAGGTGAGGTGAAGCACAGGCGAGGAGGAGGTGAGGTGAGACACAGGTGAGGAGGAGGTGAGGTGAAGCTCAGGCGAGGAGGAGGTGAGGTGAAGTACAGGCGAGGAGGGGGGGAGGTATAGCACAGGTGAGGAGGAGGTGAGGTGAAGTACAGGCGAGGAGGGGGGGAGGTGAGACACAGGTGAGGAGGAGGTGAGGTGAAGCACAGGCGAGGAGGAGGTGAGGTGAGACACAGGTGAGGAGGAGGTGAGGTGAAGCACAGGTGAGGAGGAGGTGAGGTGAAGTACAGGCGAGGAGGGGGGGAGGTATAGCACAGGTGAGGAGGAGGTGAGGTGAGACACAGGTGAGGAGGAGGTGAGGTGAGACACAGGTGAGGAGGTGGTGAGGTGAAGCACAGGCGAGGAGGGGGTGAGGTGAAGCACAGGCGAGGAGGAGGTGAGGTGAGACACAGGTGAGGAGGAGGTGAGGTGAGACACAGGTGAGGAGGAGGTGAGGTGAGACACAGGCGAGGAGGGGGTGAGGTGAAGCACAGGCGAGGAGGAGGTGAGGTGAAGCACAGGCGAGGAGGAGGTGAGGTGAAGCACAGGCGAGGAGGGGGGGAGGTATAGCACAGGTGAGGAGGAGGTGAGGTGAGACACAGGTGAGGAGGAGGTGAGGTGAAGCACAGGTGAGGAGGGGGGGTGAAGCACAGGCGAGGAGGGGGGGTGAAGCACAGGTGAGAAGGAGGGGATGTGAAGCACAGGCGAGGAGGAGGTGAGGTGAGACACAGGTGAGGAGGAGGTGAGGTGAGACACAGGTGAGGAGGAGGTGAGGTGAAGCTCAGGCGAGGAGGAGGTGAGGTGAAGTACAGGCGAGGAGGGGGGAGGTATAGCACAGGTGAGGAGGAGGTGAGGTGAAGTACAGGCGAGGAGGGGGGAGGTGAGACACAGGTGAGGAGGAGGTGAGGTGAAGCACAGGCGAGGAGGAGGTGAGGTGAGACACAGGTGAGGAGGAGGTGAGGTGAAGCACAGGTGAGGAGGAGGTGAGGTGAAGTACAGGCAAGGAGGGGGGAGGTATAGCACAGGCGAGGAGGAGGTGAGGTGAGACACAGGTGAGGAGGAGGTGAGGTGAGACACAGGTGAGTAGGAGGTGAGGTGAGACACAGGTGAGGAGGAGGTGAGGTGAGACACAGGTGAGGAGGAGGTGAGGTGAGACACAGGTGAGTAGGAGGTGAGGTGAGACACAGGTGAGGAGGGGGTGAGGTGAAGCACAGGCGAGGAGGGGGTGAGGTGAGACACAGGCGAGGAGGGGGTGAGGTGAAGCACAGGCGAGGAGGAGGTGAGGTGAAGCACAGGTGAGGAGGAGGTGAGGTGAAGCACAGGCGAGGAGATGGGGAGGTATAGCACAGGTGAGGAGGAGGTGAGGTGAGACACAGGTGAGGAGGAGGTGAGGTGAAGCACAGGTGAGGAGGGGGGGTGAAGCACAGGCGAGGAGGGGGGGTGAAGCACAGTTGAGAAGGAGGGGATGTGAAGCACAGGCGAGGAGGAGGTGAGGTGAGATACAGGTGAGGAGGAGGTGAGGTGAAGCACAGGCGAGGAGGAGGTGAGGTGAGACACAGGTGAGGAGGAGGTGAGGTGAAGCACAGGCGAGGAGGAGGTGAGGTGAAGTACAGGCGAGGAGGGGGGGAGGTATAGCACAGGTGAGGAGGAGGTGAGGTTAAGTACAGGCGAGGAGGGGGGGAGGTGAGACACAGGTGAGGAGGAGGTGAGTTGAAGCACAGGCGAGGAGGGGGGGAGGTATAGCACAGGTGAGGAGGAGGTGAGGTGAGACACAGGTGAGGAGGAGGTGGGGTGAAGCACAGGTGAGAAGGAGGGGATGTGTAGCACAGGCGAGGAGGGGGTGAGGTGAAGCACTGGTGAGGAGGAGGTGAGGTGAAGCACAGGCGAGGAGGAGCTGAGGTGAAGCACAGGTGAGGAGGGGGTGAGGTGAAGAACTGGTGAGGAGGAGGTGAGGTGAAGCACAGGCGAGAAGGAGGTGAGGTGAGATACAGGTGAGGAGGAGGTGAGGTGAAGCACAGGCGAGGAGGAGGTGAGGTGAGACACAGGTGAGGAGGAGGTGAGGTGAAGCACAGGCGAGGAGGAGGTGAGGTGAAGTACAGGCGAGGAGGGGGGGAGGTATAGCACAGGTGAGGAGGAGGTGAGGTTAAGTACAGGCGAGGAGGGGGGGAGGTGAGACACAGGTGAGGAGGAGGTGAGTTGAAGCACAGGCGAGGAGGAGGTGAGGTGAGACACAGGTGAGGAGGAGGTGAGGTGAAGAACAGGTGAGGAGGAGGTGAGGTGAAGTACAGGCGAGGAGGGGGGGAGGTATAGCACAGGTGAGGAGGAGGTGAGGTGAGACACAGGTGAGGAGGAGGTGGGGTGAAGCACAGGTGAGAAGGAGGGGATGTGTAGCACAGGCGAGGAGGGGGTGAGGTGAAGCACTGGTGAGGAGGAGGTGAGGTGAAGCACAGGCGAGGAGGAGCTGAGGTGAAGCACAGGTGAGGAGGGGGTGAGGTGAAGAACTGGTGAGGAGGAGGTGAGGTGAAGCACAGGCGAGAAGGGGGTGAGGTGAAGCACAGGCGAGGAGGAGGTGAGGTGAAGCACAGATGAGGCGGAGGTGAGGTGAAGCACAGGTGAGGAGGGGGGGTGAAGCACAGAGGAGGAGGATAGGTGAAGCACAGGTGAGGAGGAGGTGAGGTGAAGCACAGGCGAGGAGGAGATGAGGTGAAGCACAGGTGAGTGGGGGGTGAGGTAAAGCACAGGCAAGGAGGGGGTGAGATGAAGCACAGGTGAGGAGGGGTGAGGTGAAGCACAGGCGAGGAGGGGATGAGGTGAAGCACAAGCGAGGAGGAGGTGAGGTGAAGCACAGGTGAGGAGGAGGTGAGGTGAAGCACAGGTGAGGAGGGGGGGTGAAGCACAGGCAAGGAGGGGGGGTGAAGCACAGGCGAGGAGGGGGGGTTGAAGCACACGTGAGAAGGAGGGGATGTGAAGCACAGGCGAGGAGGAGGTGAGGTGAGACACAGGCAAGGAGGAGGTGAGGAGAGACACAGGCGAGGAGGGGGTGAGGTGAAGCACAGGCGAGGAGGAGGTGAGGTGAAGCACAGGCGAGGAGGAGGTGAGGTGAAGCACAGGCGAGGAGGGGGGGAGGTATAGCACAGGTGAGGAGGAGGTGAGGTGAGACACAAGTGAGGAGGAGGTGAGGTGAAGCACAGGTGAGGAGGGGGGGTGAAGCACAGGTGAGAAGGAGGGGATGTGAAGCACAGGCGAGGAGGAGGTGAGGTGAGACACAGGTGAGGAGGAGGTGTGGTGAGACACAGGCGAGGAGGGGGTGAGGTGAAGCACAGGCGAGGAGAAGGTGAGGTGAAGCACAGGCGAGGAGGAGGTGAGGTGAAGCACAGGCGAGGAGGAGGGAGGTATAGCACAGGTGAGGAGGAGGTGAGGTGAGACACAGGTGAGGAGGAGGTGAGGTGAAGCACAGGTGAGGAGGGGGGGGTGAAGCACAGGCGAGGAGGGGGGTGAAGCACAGGTGAGAAGGAGGGGATGTGAAGCACAGGCGAGGAGGAGGTGAGGTGAGACACAGGTGAGGAGGAGGTGAGGTGAAGCACAGGTGAGGAGGGGGGGTGAAGCACAGGCGAGGAGGGGGGGTGAAGCACAGGTGAGAAGGAGGGGATGTGAAGCACAGGCGTGGAGGAGGTGAGGTGAGACACAGGTGAGGAGGAGGTGAGGTGAGACACAGACGAGGAGGGGGCGAGGTGAAGCACAGGCGAGGAGGAGGTGAGGTGAAGCACAGGCGAGGAGGAGGTGAGGTGAAGCACAGGCGAGGAGGGGGGGAGGTATAGCACAGGTGAGGAGGAGGTGAGGTGAGACACAAGTGAGGAGGAGGTGAGGTGAAGCACAGGTGAGGAGGGGGGTGAAGCACAGGTGAGAAGGAGGGGATGTGAAGCACAGGCGAGGAGGAGGTGAGGTGAGACACAGGTGAGGAGGAGGTGAGGTGAAGCACAGGTGAGGAGGGGGGGGTTAAGCACAGGCGAGGAGTGGGGGTGAAGCACAGGTGAGACGGAGGGGATGTGAAGCACAGGCGAGTAGGAGGTGAGGTGAGACACAGGTGAGGAGGAGGTGAGGTGAGACACAGGTGAGGAGGAGGTGAGGTGAGACACAGGTGAGGAGGGGGTGAGGTGAAGCACAGGTGAGGAGGGGGGGTGAAGCACAGGCGAGGAGGGGGTGAAGCACAGGTGAGAAGGAGGGGATGTGAAGCACAGGCGAGGAGGAGGTGAGGTGAGACACAGGTGAGGAGGGGGTGAGGTGAAGCACAGGTGAGGAGGGGGGGGTTAAGCACAGGCGAGGAGTGGGGGTGAAGCACAGGTGAGACGGAGGGGATGTGAAGCACAGGCGAGTAGGAGGTGAGGTGAGACACAGGTGAGGAGGAGGTGAGGTGAGACACAGGTGAGGAGGAGGTGAGGTGAGACACAGGTGAGGAGGGGGTGAGGTGAAGCACAGGCGAGGAGGAGGTGAGGTGAAGCACAGGCGAGGAGGAGGTGAGGTGAAGCACAGGCGAGGAGGGGGAGGTATAGCACAGGTGAGGAGGAGGTGAGGTGAGACACAGGTGAGGAGGAGGTGAGGTGAAGCACAGGTGAGGAGGGGGGGTGAAGCACAGGCGAGGAGGGGGGGTGGAGCACAGGTGAGAAGGAGGGGATGTGAAGCACAGGCGAGGAGGAGGTGAGGTGAGACACAGGCGAGGAGGGGCGAGGTGAAGCACAGGCGAGGAGGAGGTGAGGTGAGACACAGGTGAGGAGGAGGTGAGGTGAAGCACAGGCAAGGAGGAGGTGAGGTGAAGCACAGGCGAGGAGGAGGTGAGGTGAAGCACAGGCGAGGAGGAGGTGAGGTGAAGCACAGGCGAGGAGGGGGGAGGTATAGCACAGGTGAGGAGGAGGTGAGGTGAGACACAGGTGAGGAGGAGGTGAGGTGAAGCACAGGTGAGGAGGGGGGGTGAAGCACAGGCGAGGAGGGGGGTGAAGCACAGGTGAGAAGGAGGGGGTGTGAAGCACAGGCGAGGAGGAGGTGAGGTGAGACACAGGTGAGGAGGAGGTGAGGTGAAGCACAGGTGAGGAGGGGGGGTTAAGCACAGGCGAGGAGTGGGGGTGAAGCACAGGTGAGACGGAGGGGATGTGAAGCACAGGCGAGTAGGAGGTGAGGTGAGACACAGGTGAGGAGGAGGTGAGGTGAGACACAGGTGAGGAGGAGGTGAGGTGAGACACAGGTGAGGAGGGGGTGAGGTGAAGCACAGGCGAGGAGGAGGTGAGGTGAAGCACAGGCGAGGAGGAGGTGAGGTGAAGCACAGGCGAGGAGGGGGGGAGGTATAGCACAGGTGAGGAGGAGGTGAGGTGAGACACAGGTGAGGTGAAGCACAGGTGAGGAGGGGGGTGAAGCACAGGCGAGGAGGGGGGGTGAAGCACAGGTGAGAAGGAGGGGATGTGAAGCACAGGCGAGGAGGAGGTGAGGTGAGACACAGGTGAGGAGGAGGTGAGGTGAAGCACAGGCGAGGAGGAGGTGAGGTGAGACACAGGTGAGGAGGAGGTGAGGTGAAGCTCAGGCGAGGAGGAGGTGAGGTGAAGTACAGGCGAGGAGGGGGGAGGTATAGCACAGGTGAGGAGGAGGTGAGGTGAAGTACAGGCGAGGAGGGGGGAGGTGAGACACAGGTGAGGAGGAGGTGAGGTGAAGCACAGGCGAGGAGGAGGTGAGATGAGACACAGGTGAGGAGGAGGTGAGGTGAAGCACAGGTGAGGAGGAGGTGAGGTGAAGTACAGGCGAGGAGGGGGGGAGGTATAGCACAGGTGAGGAGGAGGTGAGGTGAGACACAGGTGAGGAGGAGGTGAGGTGAGACACAGGTGAGGAGGGGGTGAGGTGAAGCACAGGCGAGGAGGGGGTGAGGTGAAGCACAGGCGAGGAGGAGGTGAGGTGAGACACAGGTGAGGAGGAAGTGAGGTGAGACACAGGTGAGGAGGAGGTGAGGTGAGACACAGGCGAGGAGGGGGTGAGGTGAAGCACAGGCTAGGAGGAGGTGAGGTGAAGCACAGGCGAGGAGGAGGTGAGGTGAAGCACAGGCGAGGAGGGGGGGAGGTATAGCACAGGTGAGGAGGAGGTGAGGTGAGACACAGGTGAGGAGGAGGTGAGGTGAAGCACAGGTGAGGAGGGGGGGTGAAGCACAGGCGAGGAGGGGGGTGAAGCACAGGTGAGAAGGAGGGGATGTGAAGCACAGGCGAGGAGGAGGTGAGGTGAGACACAGGTGAGGAGGAGGTGAGGTGAAGCACAGGCGAGGAGGAGGTGAGGTG
The DNA here is from genome assembly GCA_037952835.1 of Lithobates septentrionalis. NCBI lineage: Eukaryota > Metazoa > Chordata > Amphibia > Anura > Ranidae > Lithobates > Lithobates septentrionalis. Next base: position 278,158 of record JBBDGP010002476.1, on the reverse strand, counting down.
AGACACAGGTGAGGAGGAGGTGAGGTGAAGCTCAGGCGAGGAGGAAGTGAGATGAAGTACAGGCGAGGAGGGGGGGAGGTATAGCACAGGTGAGGAGGAGGTGAGGTGAAGTACAGGCGAGGAGGGGGGAGGTGAGACACAGGTGAGGAGGAGGTGAGGTGAAGCACAGGCGAGGAGGAGGTGAGGTGAGACACAGGTGAGGAGGAGGTGAGGTGAAGCACAGGTGAGGAGGAGATGAGGTGAAGTACAGGCGAGGAGGGGGGGAGGTATAGCACAGGTGAGGAGGGGGGGAGGTATAGCACAGGTGAGGAGGAGGTGAGGTGAGACACAGGTGAGGAGGAGGTGAGGTGAGACACAGGTGAGGAGGGGGTGAGGTGAAGCACAGGCGAGGAGGAGGTGAGGTGAAGTACAGGCGAGGAGGGGGGAGGTATAGCACAGGTGAGGAGGAGGTGAGGTGAAGTACAGGCGAGGAGGGGGGGAGGTGAGACACAGGTAAGGAGGAGGTGAGGTGAAGCACAGGCGAGGAGGAGGTGAGGTGACACACAGGTGAGGAGGAGGTGAGGTGAAGCACAGGCGAGGAGGGGGTGAGGTGAAGCACAGGTGAGGAGGAGGTGAGGTGAAGTACAGGCGAGGAGGGGGGGAGGTATAGCACAGGCGAGGAGGAGGTGAGGTGAGACACAGGTGAGGAGGAGGTGAGGTGAGACACAGGTGAGGAGGAGGTGAGGTGAGACACAGGTGAGTAGGAGGTGAGGTGAGACACAGGTGAGGAGGAGGTGAGGTGAGACACAGGTGAGGAGGAGGTGAGGTGAGACACAGGTGAGTAGGAGGTGAGGTGAGACACAGGTGAGGAGGGGGTGAGGTGAAGCACAGGTGAGGAGGGGGTGAGGTGAAGCACAGGCGAGGAGGAGGTGAGGTGAAGTACAGGCGAGGAGGGGGGAGGTATAGCACAGGTGAGGAGGAGGTGAGGTGAAGTACAGGCGAGGAGGGGGGAGGTATAGCACAGGCGAGGAGGAGGTGAGGTGAGACACAGGTGAGGAGGAGGTGAGGTGAGACACAGGTGAGTAGGAGGTGAGGTGAGACACAGGTGAGGAGGAGGTGAGGTGAGACACAGGTGAGGAGGAGGTGAGGTGAGACACAGGTGAGTAGGAGGTGAGGTGAGACACAGGTGAGGAGGGGGTGAGGTGAAGCACAGGCGAGGAGGGGGTGAGGTGAGACACAGGCGAGGAGGGGGTGAGGTGAAGCACAGGCGAGGAGGGGGTGAGGTGAGACACAGGTGAGGAGGAGGTGAGGTGAGACACAGGTGAGGAGGAGGTGAGGTGAGACACAGGTGAGTAGGAGGTGAGGTGAGACACAGGTGAGGAGGGGGTGAGGTGAAGCACAGGCGAGGAGGGGGTGAGGTGAGACACAGGCGAGGAGGGGGTGAGGTGAGACACAGGTGAGGAGGGGGTGAGGTGAAGCACAGGCGAGGAGGGGGTGAGGTGAGACACAGGCGAGGAGGGGGTGAGGTGAGACACAGGCGAGGAGGGGGTGAGGTGAAGCACAGGCGAGGAGGGGGTGAGGTGAAGCACAGGCGAGGTGAGATACATTTCTGGTTAGAACTGTTATGCCCCGTACACACGGTCGGACTTTGTTCGGACATTCTGACAACAAAATCCTAGGATTTTTTCAGACGGATGTTGGCTCAAACTTGTTTTGCCTACACACGGTCGCACAAAGTTGTCGGAATTTCCGATCGACAACCACGCGGCCACGTACACCACGTACGACGAGACTAGAAAAGGCCGGTTCAGAACCAAGCGCGGCACCCTTTGGGCTCCTTTTGCTAATCTCGTGTTAGTAAAAGTTTGGTGAGAGACGATTCGCGCTTTTTCAGACTCGTGGCTTTCAGATCATTTTCTGCCGTTCAGTTTGTGCTTGTGGGTTTGCATCTGCTCTTCAGTGCGTGCAGCAAGTTCCGCGTGACTTTAGGTAGTCATTGTGTTCTTGTTCGTTTGTTACTGTTTTTCAGGTCGCTCTTCACAGGCCTTGCTGTTCTTCAGTGCGTTCTGTTACTTCGTTCTGAGCAGCCGACCATTTTCTAGCCATGTTTCGTATGCGTACTCCTCGTAGAGTTCGTGCTGTGCGGGGGCTTGGTGTTGGGGTCCTGACCTTGACACAAGTCCAGTCCATGAACAGGGTGGGGAGGAGTTCATGGACCAAGAATTGGTTGCTTCAGCGTGACCAGTTCTCTCATATGCCTTTGCTCCGTGAGATCCGTGAGAATAACCCTGATGATTTCAGGAACTTTCTCAGGATGACGGACCCCGTATTTCACCGTTTGTTGGCTTCGCTGACCCCCTATATTAGCAGGCAGGATACCTGCATGAGGCAAGCCATCACTCCGGAGCAGAGGCTGGTCGCTACCTTGCGGTATTTGGCCACAGGGAGAAGCCTGCAGGACTTGAAGTTCTCGACAGGCATCTCCCCCGGGCTCTGGGGATCATTATCCCAGAGACCTGTTAGAAATGTTATTTTAGCTTTAAATTCTGGCAGAGTGCCAGAGGCTTTTTTTTAGTGGTGTCCCCAAATAATTTTTCTAAACCCTCCCTCCCCCCAACTGCTAAGTCAGCTGATCCCAATTCTCTATCCTCAATCATCTATCTGCTGACTTTGCCAAACCCATACAAACTATACCCACCTCTTTACTGGTCAGATTTATGGATGAATTCCCCAAAGCATGTAGTGCAAGGGCCTGCCTGTATACTTTCCAATGGTACTGTTTAAAGTTTTTGTATCCTATTATTATCTTGATAGATAATATCAGAATGTTCAAATGTCCTCAAATGTGTACAATGTGTATTTATATCTTTGTATTATGACACTTCTTACCTGTCCAGTGGGCTGCCAATAGTGTAACTAAGGAGGGGCTGTTCCAAGTAATACCCTGTATTTAGGCATTCATCTCTCAATGAAGTGAAGAGGGTTACCTGTCCAAGAGTTCCCCCCCCCCTATAATGTTAGAAATGGCCCATGAGAGGGGGGGGGGATATGATAGGTGTACCTTATACTTTGGCGTTGTTAAATTCCCCTTAATAAATGCTATCTGGAGGTTGCCCCATAATGTTTGTGTGTAATCTGCTTGCCATGTTTCTGATCAAAAATAGTAATGTGGCCTCCCACTTTGCCGAGCGGTGGGACTTTCCTAACTGCGGAGGGGCAATTGATGGGAAACACGTCCACATCGTCCCACCACCCAACTCGGAGTCATACTATTTCAACTATAAGGGGTTCAATAGTATAGTGATGTTGGCGGTGGTGTCGGCTAATTACGACTTCCTGTATGTGGATGTGGGGAAGAATGGCCGGATGTCCGATTGTGGAGTGATCGCCCAGACGGAGTTCTACAGGCGTCTCCAGAATGACAGCTTGGACTTGCCAGCTCCAGAGGACAATGTGGAAGGACTCCCCTTCGTGTTCGTTGCTGATGAAGCGTTTGCGCTGGGAGACCACCTGATGCGGCCATTCCCAATGAGGACCCTCACCAAGGAACAGAGGGTTTTTAATTACCAGCTGGCCAGAGCCCGAAGAGTGGTGGAGAACACATTTGGAATCCTGGCCAGCCGGTTCCGCCTATTTATGACACCCATCAATATGCCAGCAAATATGTGAAGCCTTTTTATAATAAAAAACAAAAAGAAATTCTTTGTGGACATTTACTGCTTGTGTTTGTTTTAGCTGACCCTGACAGAAATGTTTTGAGTGCAGAAAATGTCGTGATTGTATAACCTTATACAAAGCACTGTTGGCTGTTATTTACTAAATGCAAAAACACATTTCACTACAAGTGCACTTGCAACTGCACTGAACCTGCACATGTGGTGCAAAGTGGATTTGCCCTTAGGAAATAACCCCCATTTCCGCTAAAAACAGCAATTACATCACCCCAAAAGTGTAGTGTTGAGACAATAATCCACACATTCTTAACCAACTTTTTAATACCTGCACAATCACATGTGCATTTACCAAAGGTTTTTAAAACAAACCAACATGTTTGTTGTATAACAATTTTTGCAGTAGCATTATCAAAAATAGAAATGTCCATTTCAGATAAAACAGGCCTGTGTAAAACCAACAAGAAAGCCAAAATTCTTGAACTTACAAAGTTCACATTAGGTAAAACCTGAAGGCAATATCAGACATGAGTATTTAGGAACTGTGTTTGATATAGCGTTCAGATGGGGGGAAATCACCCCTGGAAAAGCCAAATTTGGAAGATGCACACCAATTTACGAATGGCAACATGTGCTAACTGCCATCACGGGGGATCAAGGGACGTGTTTTGGGGGAGCAAACCCTTCCTCACCGCTACTTTATAATTAAGGAAGGGGTTGCACCCCCAAAACGCGTCCATTGATCTCCCGTGATGGCAGATAGCACATGTTGGCACACTGTGTGCATCCTTCAAATTTGGCTTTTCAAAACATTGCTAAAAGATTTAAAACATTGGACCACAATAAAAAAGTGATTTTGTGGGGTTTTAAATTCGCCCCAAAACATCAATGATGTTATTATTTTTTTGAATCACATCATTTATTTTTTTCTGGATGTTTTGCAATTCTACATTACACCCCATGATCTCCCCGATCAGGATCTGGGCACTTTCAGATGTGAAAGGATCTCGATCTCTCACATCACGATCACCTAAAAAGAGAGAAACCAAACAAAAACAGGTATCAAAAATCTGCCGCCATCCGTCTCTTTTACCTGAGCCGGTGGTCGCAGACACTCACCTGTTGTGGTGCCAATCTCCACCACATCTTCTTCTTCCTCCTGCTCAGCTTGGGTTGGGGGTATTTCCCCTTCTTCCTGAGGTGGGGGTCTGTGGTCTCCTCGGATGAGGGGTGTCCTCCGAGTCTTTTATCCCCTATGTAAAACAAAAATGCTATACTTAGCACACAGATATTTGATGGCAGAACTAGAAATAGGAAACATTGCTTGGAAGTGGGGTACAATTGTCTATTTTAGCCGAGTTCCAAGATGTCGCTTTTTTAGTGTCCTTTGTCAAGCTGCAGTACTTTACCTGTTTAGTACAAGCTTCACAGATGGAGACCCCCCTATAGTATACACTGGAGCACCTGTGTGGCCCCCTAATAAAAATGGTGTTCTTGTGTCCCACACTAGTGCTCCAGTGTCCAGATGTGAAAACAGCTGCTCAGTGTCCTCTCCTTACACAGAATCTAGTTTGAATTTCATTCTAGTAACAAACCCATCTACACAAACAAATATTTGGCATCCAAGTAGGCCCTAAAAAATGTGGGAAAATGCATATGGCCTAAACAATGGTGTTTTAGAGGCCAAAAGAAAAATGTTTAAAAACGAACGAATAATGGGCCCATGAACATTAAAGTTGCCCTTTTCAACTGTACAATTAAGAAAAGCATATGGAGCAGCACGAACGGAATAAAGACAGAAAGAATAGGAACACAGCACAACTACTTACTTTTTTGCAGCACTCTCCGGATCTTTCTGTACTGCTCTGCCTCTCTTAATTTCAGGTCCGACCACCGCTTCCTGAGCTGATCTTTCGATCGTCGTACCCTGAAATTCCTGTGAAGACTTTTGATCACTTTCGCCATGATCTTGGCCTTTCTGATGTTGGGGTTGGAGTAAGGCCCATACTTCCCGTCATAGTCGGCCTTCTTCATTATGTTGACCATCTTCAACATGTAACTATGTAACATCTCCCCAAAGGACATATTTGTGGCCTTAAATCTTCTCCTTCTGGATCGGGACGTGTCCGGATCCGGGCTTTCCTCCTCCTCCTCCTCGTTCCTGTAATTAGCACGCACCTGCTGTGACTCCGCCATGTGCTCTTCCCCCACTGCGCCGAACGAAAAGGGGCGGGGAATAGAATAGAAAGAACGTCAGGGGTGGGCGGAGTTACACGCATGCGCAGTGTATATAAAGCGTAACACACGTGCGTATTACGTACGATCTGTGAGCGGAGGAAGGAGCATTGGACGCGCCGATCATAAGAACGAAGGTAAGAGACAAACTTGTGCCTATACTGCTTCTATAGATTGAGGCCTATATTGTAACAAGATTAGGAAAGTTTTGTCTGACATTAGGCTTTGTCTTGTGTTGTGTCTTGCAGTGAACATGGATATGGTACTCAAAGACAATGACTTCATGTCACTATTCATAGATATGCTAAGGGAGCTGCCATGTCTGTGGGAGATTAACCACCCCCATTTCAAGAACCAAGCAAAGAGGAAGGCAACACTGGAGCAATTGTGTGAAATTGTGAAGCAGGTGATCCCCACGGCAGACATCACCTATTTAAAGATATTAATTGGTGGCCTGAGGAGCACATATCTGAGGGAGCGCAAGAAAGTCCAGGATTCACAGAGATCCGGAGCAGCAGATGACATCTATGTCCCCAGGATGTGGTACTACGACAGGCTGCACTTTCTGGCAGGCCAGACTGAACCCAGGCCATCGCTCTCCAGTCTTCCTTCCACGCTTCCTTCCCCCCCGGCTGAGGCTTCTGACGCCCAACCTGGGCCTTCCAGGCCACATGTGGAGGAGCCCAGATTGAGCCAGGTATAGCATTCCTCTAAAGATTTCTGCTTGTCCAATCAATGATGTTAACTAGATGTTAGTTAGGAGTGCTAATTTAGGATTGTGATTGATGATGCAAAACATTACAACCATGTCCCTTTTTCATACACAGGGAAGTCTCAGCCAGGAGGTGGCCGGGCCGAGCCGGCTGGCTGATATCAAGGTCCCTCCACCCCCCCTGAAAAGAGAAAGTGGCAGGAGGAGTGCCCATGAGGAGGCTGCTATAGGATTCTTTTGGAGGGCTACAGAGGTCCTGGGAGCACCACACACCGTGGAGGAGGACATTGCTGCCGTCATTGCATATAAAATGCAGAGGATGGAGGAGGGCCAACAAGTCATTTGTGAGGCCCTCATATTGGAGGCTCTGGAGAAAGGTATGAGGGGCCAAATTACAGCTCAGACACACCTTTGCGATGGTCCTCCTCCTCCTCCTGCAGGTCCTCCTCCTTCTCCTCCAGGTCCTCCCAGTCCTCCTCCTCCTCCAGGTCCTACTCCTCCTCCTGCCACATCTCCAACTGCACAGCCACAGCCTGGAAGGAAGCGTGGAAGGAAGACCAGACAGTGATTGCCCTGGATCCAGTCTGGTCGGCCAAAAGATGCAGCCTCTTGTGGTACCACAGCCTGGGGACACTGATGTCATCTGCTGCTATCCGAGTCTCTGCGAATCCCGGACCAGACTGCCCTCCCTTACATATGGACTCCTCAGGCCACCAATTTTGATGTTGAAGAATTGATGTCTGCCGTGGGGGTCCCAGGCTTCGCTAATTTCTCATGTTGATCCAGTGTTGCCTTCCTCTTTGTTTGGTTCTGATCCCTTAATAAAGGATTTTTGTTTTGAATTATACTCTCCTATGTGTTTTACTTCAAAAAGGACAGTTGGTTTGTGAGGATTCAGGTACATTTCAAATATACAATGTGAAATGAACAAGGGACACCAACACCAAACAATCTCCTGGAGATTAAATAATAAAAGATATCAATGGTGTTGGGGTAACTTGACACACAAAACACACCCAAAAATATTCTGTATTAAAAATAAAAATAACATTGAACAAAGATCAGCCTTGGAAAAAATACAAACATTAAATCAAAAAATAAAAAGGCTTAAAATCCCCAAAACAATTAAATTAAAAAAAAAACATTCTGTCAGATGTGACAACTAATAACAATATATTGAGGGAATCCCAATAAAAAAACAAAAATAAAACTTTGTGAGAAGTGTGTGTGAATATGAGCAGCAAAACTACTTCATTCTTGTCACATTATAAAGAAGAAGAGAGTGCGCTGTATTAAACCATTTTGAACATTGCAGTGTGACGAAAGTGCTTTATCCATTGCGAACGCTAAGTTTACCAGAACGAGCTGTCCCGTGTCGGAATTTCTTCTGAGCATGCGTGGCACTTTGTGCGTCGGAACAGGCCACACGCGGTCGTAATTGACGGGATCGGATTTTGTTGTCGGAAAATTTTATCTCCTGCTGTCCAACTTTGTGTGTCGGAAAATCCGATGGAAAATGTCCGATGGAGCCCACACACGGTCGGAATTTCCGACAACACGCTCCGATCGGACATTTTCCATCGGAAAATCCGACCGTGTGTACGGGGCATTCGTGTGATAGTAGGATGAGGAAGACGTTATAGGACAACAGCATAGTGGGAGATAGAAGGAGACATTGGGGAATCCCAGCTGATAGGACTCTGGCACCTTCGATGGAGAAGATGGTGTTCTGCAGAGATGACTGTATCTGACTCAGCGATGAAAAGTTGTAGACAGGAAAGATGTAATCTGGTGATGAAGATATCTTCTTCAGCTCCTCGTATTGCTCGCCAATAGTGAAGTTTTCGCCCACCTGCAGAGGAATCCACATAAGGCTATTAGGAAATATGTCCAGAAAATAATGTGTATGGAAGAGGTTGGGTGACACTGACTCCAGGAACCGACTCATTGGCAGTCACTTCCATGGGCAGATAGATGAAGGCATTATCCAACATCTACACTTTAATGAACACTATAAGCAGAGCATGCCCATCCCTCCATCATGTGAGGGTCATTCCATCCATCACTATAGATATTGGTGCTAACAGTGATGATTGGGAATGAGTGGACAGTACCAGAGACATCGATATACAGAAATATCATGATGGATAGTTACCCCGATGGAAATTCGTTTAATACCGAGCTCGTTGGCCTTGGAAATGGACTTGTCTAAATTGCCCTTAGGTTCATTGGACTTTCCATCTGTGACGACGATGAGAACCTGCTGGGAATTGTTCCGGAACCTTCGCCGAGGGACAAAAAGCTCCTTTCTAGAGAAAAACAGATTGTGAGAACCAGCCGAACACCAACATTTGCATAATTAGGACAATCTTTGCTATCCACCAAGACCCAATAAGCATTTCTGTGGTCCCCCCCACTGGTTTCCTGAGGAAGCGATGTTCTCCAGAAATAAGTTTTGCAAGTACAGAAAAAATCCTGCCAGAAATCCAGCGTCCTTCTAACGTCCTGTGCACTAAACTGGCAGCAGGGTTGCCAACCTCCCTAAGTGAAATTTACTGACACAACACAAAAAACTTCCCTGACTGGGCCAGTTTTTTTACTGACAGGTAAACAAGTTAGCCAAAATGATCGTTTTCAGTGCAAATATCAATATTTAAGCTACAAACATGTAGCTAGTACGATCAGCAATGTGCTTAAAGTCCACCCTAAAAAAAAAATAATTCATGACTGTGCCTAAAAAAAAAATAAAAAAAAGACATTTGGAGATTTTTTTTTTTACTTACCTCTAAATGCCTGTTGCTAGGGGGTCCCTCGTAGTCTGCCTCTTCCAGTGCCTGAGCTGGTGACATCACTTCCCCCTCGGCACAGGAAGGGCTCAGCTTTGCTCCCTCCCTCCTGTCATTCATCTGGGACCCATTACAGGTCCCAGGTGATTGAGCGGCCAATCACGGCGCGGGGCGCCGCTCGCGCATGCGCAGTGGGTGCCAGGCTGTGGAGCCACAGATCGGCACCCACAGTTGCAATGCCGGCGCCGCTGAACAGAGGGGGAGACAAGCGGGGCTTTGATCCCCCGCATCGCTGGACCCAAGGACAGGTAAGTGTCCAATTAAATGTCAGCAGCTACAGTATTTCTAGCTGCTGACTTTTATTTTTATTTTTTTTTGATGGGCCCTCCTCTTTAAGGTATATAAAAGGCAAAATCCATATTTTTCCATTTACATGACAGTCGGGGGTAATATAATCTAGCACAGAGTCCCCCCTTATACCAGAGTCTGCAGGGTTTCCCTTTACAGTGCAAGGGGGAACTCTGTGGACTCTGATGTAATAGGGAATTCTGCAGACCCTGATGTAAGGGAGAATGGTGCAGACTCTAATGTAAAGGGAAACTATGATGTAAGGGGGTCTCTGGTCACCAGAGCCCCCCCTTCCTTGCACAAGAGTCCACAGAGTTCCCCCTTACATCAGACTCCACAGAGTTCCCCTTTGCATCACAGTCCCCAAAGCTCTCCCTTACATCAGAGTCCACAGAGTTCCCCTTTACATCACAGTCCCCAAAGCTCTCCCTTACATCAGAGTCCACAGAGTTCCCCTTTACATCACAGTCCCCAAAGCTCTCCCTTACATCAGAGTCCACAGAGTTCCCCTTTACATCACAGTCCCCAAAGCTCTCCCTTATATCAGACTCCACAGAGTTCCCCTTTGCATCACAGTCCCCAAAGCTCTCCCTTACATCAGAGTCCACAGAGTTCCCCTTTACATCACAGTCCCCAAAGCTCTCCCTTACATCAGAGTCCACAGAGTTCCCCTTTACATCACAGTCCCCAAAGCTCTCCCTTATATTAGACTCCACAGAGTTCCCCTTTGCATCACAGTCCCCAAAGCTCTCCCTTACATCAGACTCCACAGAGTTCCCCTTTACATCACAGTCCCCAAAGCTCTCCCTTACATCAGACTCCACAGAGTTCCCCCTTACATCAGACCCCACAGAGTTCCCCTTTGCATCACAGTCTCCAAAGCTCTCCCTTACATCAGAGTCCACAGAGTTCCCCTTTACATCACAGTCCCCAAAGCTCTCCCTTACATCAGACTCCACAGAGTTCCCCTTTACATCACAGTCCCCAAAGCTCTCCCTTACATCAGACTCCACAGAGTTCCCCTTTGCATCACAGTCCCCAAAGCTCTCCCTTACATCAGAGTCCACAGAGTTCCCCTTTACATCACAGTCCCCAAAGCTCTCCCTTACATCAGACTCCACAGAGTTCCCCCTTACATCAGACCCCACAGAGTTCCCCTTTGCATCACAGTCTCCAAAGCTCTCCCTTACATCAGAGTCCACAGAGTTCCCCTTTACATCACAGTCCCCAAAGCTCTCCCTTACATCAGACTCCACAGAGTTCCCCTTTACATCACAGTCCCCAAAGCTCTCCCTTACATCGGACTCCACAGAGTTCCCCTTTGCATCACAGTCCCCAAAGCTCTCCCTTACATCAGAGTCCACAGAGTTCCCCTTTACATCACAGTCCCCAAAGCTCTCCCTTACATCAGACTCCACAGAGTTCCCCTTTACATTACAGTCCCCAAAGCTCTCCCTTACATCAGACTCCACAGAGTTCACCCTTACATCAGATCCCACAGAGTTCCTCTTTGCATCACAGTCCCCAAAGCTTTCCCTTACATCAGAGTCCACAGAGTTCCCCTTTACATCACAGTCCCCAAAGCTTTCACTTACATCAGAGTCCACAGAGTTCCCCTTTACATCACAGTCCCCAAAGCTCTCCCTTACATCAGACTCCACAGAGTTCCCCTTTACATCACAGTCCCCAAAGCTCTCCCTTACATCAGAGTCCACAGAGTTCCCCTTTGCATCACAGTCCCCAAAGCTCTCCCTTACATCAGACTCCACAGAGTTCCCCTTTGCATCACAGTCCCCAAAGCTCTCCCTTACATCAGAGTCCACAGAGTTCCCCTTTGCATCACAGTCCCCAAAGCTCTCCCTTACATCGGAGTCCACAGAGTTCCCCTTTACATCAGATTCCGCAGGTTCCCACTTACCTATTTTTTTACGGGCAGCCGCTATCCATAACGGACATTTACAGACAGCTTGCAAATCGCCCAATAGTTACAAACTGTCAGTAAATTTACAGATGGTTGGCAACTCTGACTGACACTGTATTCCAAACAACGTTATCAGCTTTCTAAGTGTTCTTCTCCTTATGTAATAGAGATGAGGAAAGTAGGAAGTGCTTGTAGCCCAAATCAGGAGAGCCGCCTAGGGTGATAACACTGCCCCTTTTCGATATGCTACCAATTTTGTTTAGTTTCGAAAGTCGTTTAGTTTTCATTAAATTTTGTTTCGTTTATTAATTTTTGTGACAGACGCACCCGGAACAGAGGCTTTTGGAGGGGACTGAATGTCAGCCTCTATAGAAGGGAAAAACACAATGTGGGAGCCCCCAAAGCTGCATAACCCAAATGTATACAAAAAATAGGAAGTTTCCCCAAATGCCAGGGCCCATAATCGGTAGGCAAGAGGCTGACATTCAAAAAACAGAAAGTTTCCCCAGGGGTTTTTTAGCAGCAGAGAATTTGTACAAAAAAGTAGTTGATGTAAAAAATCATTTATTTAACAGACAATAATAATTTTAAAAATGAACAATAATGAATCATCCATATAGGTGGTGAGACACAAAAACAAACATGGAACATCACTCATAGCAAGGAACACCCTATGTACAAGCATGGTGTGCCAATTGGATTTATGACCAGGGGCGTTGCTAGGTCTACAAAAGATCTGGGGCTAGAGCCCATAGCAGCGTAGTAAAGAAAGTCATACGCTTGGGCGGGCATACACATGTATGTAATATACGTGTGTGTGTGTGTATATATCCCCAAAGAGTCCCCCTTTACATCAGGGTCCCCAGAGAGCCCCCCTTACATCAGGATCTCCAGAGAGCCTCCCCCTTGCATCAGGGTTCCCAGAGAGCCTCCCCCTTGCATCAGGGTCCCCAGAGAGCCTTTACCTTTAAATCAGGGTCCCCAGAGAGCCTCCCCCTTAAATCAGGGTCCCCAGAGAGCCTCCCCCTTAGATCAGGGTCCCCAGAGAGCCCCCCCTTATATCAGGGTCCCCAGAGAGCCCCCCCCCCTTAAATCAGGGTCCCCAGAGAGCCTTTACCTTTAAATCAGGGTCCCCAGAGAGCCTCCCCCTTAAATCAGGGTCCCCAGAGAGCCTCCCCCTTAGATCAGGGTCCTCAGAGAGCCTCCCCCTTAAATCAGGGTCCCCAGAGATCCTCCCCCTTAGATCAGGGTCCCCAGAGATCCTCCCCCTTAGATCAGGGTCCCCAGAGAGCCTCCCCCTGCATCAGGGTCCCCAGAGAGACCCCTACTTACATCAGGGTCCCCAGAGAGCCTCCCTGTGACGGGAGGGCCCGTGGAACTCAGAATCCCTTGGAAAGTAGGGGATGTCCTTGTTTCAGCTCCCCATATACCTCTTATGTCTAAGTCACCCTGTGCTATCCTGGCACAGGGTGAGTGAGAAAATATATCTTCGACTACTTAAAATGGGACAGTAATATTTGTCCACAATATCTCCCAGGATATATGTAGAGACTATTATTGGTTTGGTTGATTCTGAACTCAACCTGTTAATTGAGTGAGCTGATCACATTAGCCTCCAGGACTGTCTAGGAGACGAACTGTTGATGACTAGGCTGAGGAGGGGGGGAGATTGTTGTTTGTATTGTTAATTGTAATTAGCTCCAGCTATTGTGTTTATACTACTGTGTGAAGCTCGGTGCCCACAAGTCTGTCATCTGGTCTGGGTACATTTTTTAGTAAATTAGCTCATATTAATTAGGTTAGGTTTGAGTCATCCTGGTGTATAAATTTGTGTGAGATCTCAAATAAAGAGTTAGTCCTGATGTACTCCAAGACTGGTGTTGTCTAGTTCTTGGGGGTTCCTATAGCGAGATCCATTGGACTCGTGTTCCAGAACTTAGGAAGCGGTATACTGACGGAAGCACTCAAGCGGAGTGTGGAACGTTCCGTGACATTGGTGGCAAGCAGCGGGAAAGCTTCCTGCAGGCTGGGACATCCAAACCTCCAACTGGATCCAAGATCAGCATAGCAGACGTCAGTCACCCCAGTGGAGATATGGACCTGGCATCAGAGTTCCCGGGGCTGCTGCGGACCATCCTTTCAACATACACCAGGACTGTGTCTGAGGATGAATACCTGGAGCTTAGGCAGCAGATTCGGGTGGAGCTCTGGATTAGAACCCTCCAGCTCGCTGGTATAAAACAGGACAAGTGCTTTCCAACCCAAGAGCAACGGGCCAGTGACCAACGGGCATTGCGGATGGCATCCCGTCACACTCCCCTCCCCTTGGGGACCCCTGCAGAGACTCGGGGCTATGGGCCCCAGATTCGGGGCTATAACCCCAAAAGCCACCGCCTAGAGACGCCACAGTTTATGACGTATGTATCCACATGAAAAACCCCAATGCATTTCGACCCTTGCGATTTTTCCGTCTCTTCAGGGGGATTTATATTCTAGGAAAATATCAAAGTATCTAATTAAAGTCATTGGACAATATAAAAAATGTGTAAGTATAGCATTTCGAATTGAGCAAAATGATATCTCCATCCACATAGAGGTCTAGTTACCAATGGGTGGATGAAGACATGAAGATGTATCGCACAAACCAGCATTGCAGGATTGTAGTTGTCCAAAGATCCCATCGCTGCCGCACATCCCCCCCCCCGCATCCTCCAGGTGGGCGCATAGTCCACGGAGCTTGCAGAGGGCCACGTTCTAGGACCTGGAGAGGAGGATGGGGGGTAAAACACCTGCAGATGGACATGCAAAGAGTTTTTGTAAGTAGTTGTTTAGATAATGTTGGAGGAGTGTATAGAAGTGCTTGGCAGCTGTAGGCTGGTTGTTATTTGGTCACTAGTGGATTCATGTTATATGTAGCGCTGGTAGATTTCTAATCTACTGCTGATAGGTAAATTTAGTGGGTTACTTGTTAGGTGAAGTTAGATTTGCCTCTGTTCCAGCTTGGCTGAGTTGCGTGTAGTTTCACATTGCGCCGGTGGGTGTCGTTGTCATCATGGGCCAGTGTTGGAAAGGCAACATGTTGAAGCGTATGAGTGCTCCTCTGTCCCGGAGACAGCTCGGTGGAGGTGGTCCTCCGAGTTGCATTCTGGGAGAGGGTATTTATGGGACAGACGCCATGTTTTAGGGTTCGTTTTCCAGCCACCTGCTGGCCCTCCTGGCCAACAGGTATGCGTTAGGAGTACAACCTCGTGGTCCATCCGATCCGGAGGCCCACGTGGCTGCAGCGTGTGGGTGGGCCCAGAAGCCTGTCTGGGGCCTACCACAGCAGCCGAGGAATGGTCCTGAGCTGTCTATCCAGAGTGAAGAAGCTGGACAACCGAGGAGATCCCAGGGGAGGACCCGTCATGGAAGGATCATGCAGAGTGCTGGTCTGGAGAGGGGCCTGGTGACTCGGTTGGAGGACGTATCCTGAAGTAATCTTACTGCATAGTACTGCCGGGTTGGCTTAAAGGTTCAAGTGCTGTGTCTGATATTCACCATGAACCATTACATCCTGTGGCAGAGGATCGTACGGGCTTTGCTCCAAACAAGTCTGTGGCAGAGACTTTTGTTCATGCTGGCTGCTAGGCAGGTGAGAGTAACCTATCCAACCGGGCAAAGATTGAATCCCACAAGGGGAGTACTTCAAGCTACAAGTGTTCAATTCCTAACGATGTACTAAAGAATACTAAGAAAAGGTATTTGAGCTTCCCTGCAACTTTCCTTCTACCTCTTTCCTGCTACTTCCTTTATCACCTGTTCATTAAAGCATTGGAAAAGATACTCAAGTGTCTGGTGCCTACATTGTCCGGAGGTAAACTCAACGGGACCCTAGACCCGGTGACGGTGAAATAGAGGTGGCGAGAGTGAAGGTAACAGCCCGCTTTAAACCAGCAGCTCCACCGTGAGTAATTGCTACATGTGGGGGCCCCGTCCGGGATTTGTTGGCCATCAACTTCCCGCAACCTAGAGAAGTGTTTCACCGGGAGTTTACGGTAAAAGCTGGACTCTGTTAATTTCTCAGGAGAAGAAGAGGTTAAAGTTGCAGGACTTTATTTTTGACTGCGTAGGCGGCGGGCGCCAGTGAAAGACCGGGAGCTACGTGATCAGAGGAACAAGTGGGAGGAGCCTAGCCTACTTGATACCGCGTGGGACGCGGGTGTGTGTGTTGGCGCCAGAGAAGAAGAGAGGCCTTGTGATCGTGAGAGAAGATCAGAGTGTGGCCATGTCTTTTCCTGTGATGCAACCAACTATGGGACTTAAGATGTTCCCTAAAAGCACTGCTGCGGGTGCTATGCTGACCGGAAACCTTGCTTACAGATACCGGCATTCGTCTGAAACCGCAGGGGAGGTTTGTTCTCTATACAGTCAGAGATATTGAAGGGCTGGGCATGCTTCACCACAAGTGTAAGGGACTGGCCATACATCTCCGTCCATTTGTTTGCTGCCTGCAATGTGGAGAATATTTGTTTGTAGTGGAGCAACCTACCATGTCGCCCCGTGCTTATCGTATGGACTGGGCTACTGGTATTGCCACAGTGGAAGCTGCTACTACTGCTGAAAAAGAACGGCAGGCCGTGATTTCGCCTGTTGTCACCAAAAGTGTTCCTGAGCGAGATACTGCGGTAATTGACTCATCAGCGGACATTACTTTGATTTCTGCATCCACTACGCCTATCCCCATTGTACCTGTCCAGAGGAAGGTGGGATATGTGAAGGCTTCCCGCGGCCGTGGTCGAGGCCTACCCCAGAAACTATCCGAACCGGATCCCGAGAGGTCTACGTCAGGAACGGGTGAGAGATCAGAGGGGAATGTATCTGGGACTTTGTGTAGATATTTGCCAGCCTCTTTCCTGCTACTTCCTTTATTACCTTTTCATTAAAGCATTGGAAAAGATACTCAAGTGTTTGGTGACTACATTGTCCGGAGGTAAACTGAACGGGACCCTAGACCCGGTGACGGTGAAATAGAGGTGGCGAAATTGAAGGTAACAGCCCGCCTTAAACCAGCAGCTCCACCGTGAGTAATTGCTACATATAGAAAAATTAATTAAGTTATACATGACATAGTGTAGTTTATTCGTTTGTTGGATTGGTTATAAAAAGGGTTGGCTAGCAGTGAAGAAAGGTGGGGTGGGGGATGGGGTGTAGTGATGTGATTAGTGAAAGTGCATGATGTGGGATTGACTGATTATGGGGCAAAACAAGTGTAAAAGTGAAAAAATGAAAAAACAAAAAAACAAAAAAAAAAAACACTAAAAACTGAAAAACAAGCGTTAAAAGTGTAAACAGTTGTATATGTGGAGTGAGAAGAAAAGGGGGAATAGGTTGAATAAAATTAAACGATGAAAGTGAGATGGATTTAGGTGCCAAAAAAAAAACAAGTGATGTGACACTGAATAGTATATACGGTACGTAAGGTAAGAGGATATGACTAAGGTTTTTACTACATAGGGATTATGGTGTAAGGTGAAAAAAATCACGATGTTGGAAAATGAAAATAAATGGGTATAACACAAGTACATAGATTGGCCAGTCAAACAGCATTCCAAAAAGCTGCACTTACCAAGCACTCCATCAGTTTTGTATTAGTATATGACAGCATTACCAGAGAACACCTCAGGATCTCCTGGGAGCTGTGGGGTTTTAAAACCCTTTTTATAACCAATCCAACTAACGAATAAACTACACTATGTCATGTATAACTTGATTCATTTTTCTAGAACACGAATCCACTAGTGACCAAATAACAACCAGCCTACAGCTGCCAAGCACTTCTATACACTCCTCCAATATTATCTAAACGACTACTTACAAGTCTTTGCATGTCCATCTGCAGGTGTTTTACCCCCCATCCTCCTCTAGAACGTGGCCCTCTGCAAGCTCGGTGGAATATGTGCCCACCCGGAGGACACGGGGGGGGGGGGACGTGCGGCAGCGATGGGATCTTTGGACAACTACAATACTGCAATGCTGGTTTGTGCGATACATCTTCATGTCTTCATCCACCCATTGGTAACTAGACCTCTATGTGGATGGAGATATCATTTTTGCTCAATTCGAAATGCTATACTTACACATTTTTTATATTGTGCAATGACTTTAATTAGATACTTTTATATTTTCCTAGAATATAAATCTCCCTGAAGAGACCGAAAAATCGCAAAGGTCTGGGTTTTTCATGTGGATACATACGTCATAAATCCAATTGGCAAACCATGCTTGTACATAGGGTGTTCCTTGCTATGAGTGATGTTCCATGTTTGTTTTTGTGTCGCACCACCTATATGGATGATTCATTATTGTTCATCTGAAATTATTATTCTCTGTTAAATAAATGATTTTTTACATCAACTACTTTTTTGTACAAATTCTCTGCTGCTAAAAAACCCCTGGGGAAACTTCCTATTTTTTGAATGTCAGCCTCTTGCCTACCGATTATGGGCCCTGGCATTTGGGGGAACTTCCTATTTTTTGAATGTCAGCCTCTTGCCTACCGATTATGGGCCCTGGCATTTGGGGGAACGGTGCTCTTTATGAGCTGTATGCCTGGGGACCCTGGAGGTGGTGGAGGTGTTAGTTTAGATTTAGGACCTTGTCCCCCAAGACACACAGACTCTGGGGACTCTGTATTTGCCATATTACAAATAGTGTACAAACATTTCCTCAGCTACCAAATTCATATTTTTCTCGCTCCCTCTTCCTCAGCAGAGTATCTCACACGTTCCATAATCTGCAGACTAGGGTTAGGATTAGAGACTGTGATGGGAGTCACTTTTGGGTGCAGGGTAACCAAGAAAATAATATACCCTGTATGTGCCAATATTAGAAATAGTGACTGATTCAAACTGTTGGGACACATACTGTGAGGAGATGCTGATGCCAATTCCAGCCACCTGTCTCTGTCTGTTGTCTGCTATGATGTGTTTATTGTAAATAAGTCTAGTGTGGGCTCTAAGAGTCTTCCACCCAAGACAGACAAACATAATAGAACATTGGTTTGCAGGAGGCTGGCATTCATTCCCCTCCAAAAGCCTCTTTTCTGGCTAGGTCTGTCACAATCCGAATCTCCAAATAACCAAAAATTTGTTTGAATATGTATTTGAACCAAAAAGCGAATTGCATATGTCTGAAAGGAAGAGTGTAACTGGTAGGACCTCCAAAAGGGGGAAAAATGAAACAAATGCAGCCCCTTCATCTAAGGAATGGCAAGCTACAAGATATTACATTTCTATTCTTGGGTTTAGATACTCTCTGAAATGGATGCAAACTCATCGCTAAAACTTTATAGAGCATGAAACATGTGGATACAACTTTGAAAGTCATTTTTAATCATTACAGATGTCATTAAAGTCATCCCTGGTGGTCCTGCCTCCAAGGTCCTTGTTTAGGTACCTCTTGCTTTGGTAAGACAACAATGTGTCTCCCAAATCTCCTGTGTTGTCACCCTGTCACATGGGCTTCCCATGGAGACCACACGTGGGTGTTCCATCACACATTACACGGACATTGTACACTGATGTCACCATAAGGAAACCCGCCCTGAGAAATGTCACGCAGCCTTCGATGAAGTGCATGTGGACATGAAATGGATGCAAATAGGAGGCAGGAGACTAGCGGTAGATTGAAGCTAAAACTCAATATTGCTCAGCTCTCCCCAAATTAAATGTTTCTGGTACTTACATGGCTGCAAGGATCCCTCCTGAGGTATTGGTCATTCCTTCTCCCATATATGAAATGCTTTTGAGAAGACTGAAATGCAACTCGGTGGAAAATCGTGTGAAGTTGAAAAGTGTTTGGAAATAGTAGCCATACTTCATGAGAGCAAACTGGCAGAGAAGATAGAAGACAGCTGGTTACACAATTACATAGTTAGGTTGGAAAATAAAAGACAGAAGTCCATCTACTTCAACCAACAGAGAAAAACAAACCAAAATGAAAAGCTCCATATACACAATCCCATACCCACAGCTGATCCAGAGGAAGGGAAAAAAAAGACATATGGATGGATGAATTACCCATCTATCCACCCATAAAAATGGCTTTGATGTATCTTTCCGAAGCTTAACCATGTGACCAGTGCCAATGCATTGGACACATTGCTCACCATAAGCCATATAAGGCAGTAAGATCTTTCTCAGTGCCCACCATTGTCCAACCAGAACCTTGGTGGGCAGGCTGGCATTTACCTACTGAGGGGCACCACCTACAAAGGACCATCCACTTAAAAAGAAATATCTAAGCCTGGCTCAGACAAATAATCCCTAAGTATCCGGATGGTGGTAAGCCTTAATTTCTTTCCCTGGGCTCCTACCACTGTGTTTCTGTAGGATAACACCCAGGACGTTCTGGGTTCTTACCTATGTGTCTGTAGGATAACACCCAGGAGGTTCTGGGTTCTTACCTCTGTGTCTGTAGGATAACACCCAGGAGGTTCTGGGTTCTTACCTCTGTGTCTGTAGGATAGCACCCAGGAGGTTCTGGGTTCTTACCTCTGTGTCTGTAGGATAGCACCCAGGAGGTTCTGGGTTCTTACCTCTGTGTCTGTAGGATAACACCCAGGAGGTTCTGGGTTCTTACCTCTGTGTCTGTAGGATAGCACCCAGGAGGTTCTGGGTTCTTACCTCTGTGTCTGTAGGATAGCACCCAGGAGGTTCTGGGTTCTTACCTCTGTGTCAGTAGGATAGCACCCAGGAGGTTCTGGGTTCTTACCTCTGTGTCTGTAGGATAACACCCAGGAGGTTCTGGGTTCTTACCTCTGTGTCTGTAGGATAGCACCCAGGAGGTTCTGGGTTCTTACCTCTGTGTCTGTAGGATAACACCCAGGGGGTTCTGGGTTCTTACCTCTGTGTCTGTAGGATAGCACCCAGGAGGTTCTGGGTTCTTACCTCTGTGTCTGTAGGATAACACCCAGGAGGTTCTGGGTTCTTACCTCTGGGTCTGTAGGATAGCACCCAGGAGGTTCTGGGTTCATACCTCTGTGTCTGTAGGATAACACCCAGGAGGTTCTGGGTTCTTACCTCTGTGTCTGTAGGATAGCACCCAGGAGGTTCTGGGTTTTAACCTCTGTGTCAGTAGGATAACACCCAGGGGGTTCTGGGTTCTTACCTCTGTGTCTGTAGGATAGCACCCAGGAGGTTCTGGGTTCTTACCTCTGTGTCTGTAGGATAGCACCCAGGAGGTTCTGGGTTCTTACCTCTGTGTCTGTAGGATAGCACCCAGGAGGTTCTGGGTTCTTACCTCTGTGTCTGTAGGATAGCACCCAGGAGGTTCTGGGTTCTTACCTCTGTGTCTGTAGGATAACACCCAGGAGGTTCTGGGTTCTTACCTCTGTGTCTGTAGGATAGCACCCAGGAGGTTCTGGGTTCTTACCTCTGTGTCTGTAGGATAGCACCCAGGAGGTTCTGGGTTCTTACCTCTGTGTCTGTAGGATAGCACCCAGGAGGTTCTGGGTTCTTACCTCTGTGTCTGTAGGATAACACCCAGGAGGTTCTGGGTTCTTACCTCTGTGTCTGTAGGATAGCACCCAGGAGGTTCTGGGTTCTTACCTCTGTGTCTGTAGGATAACACCCAGGGGGTTCTGGGTTCTTACCTCTGTGTCTGTAGGATAGCACCCAGGAGGTTCTGGGTTCTTACCTCTGTGTCTGTAGGATAGCACCCAGGAGGTTCTGGGTTCTTACCTCTGGGTCTGTAGGATAGCACCCAGGAGGTTCTGGGTTCTTACCCCTGTGTCTGTAGGATAACACCCAGGAGGTTCTGGGTTCTTACCTCTGTGTCTGTAGGATAGCACCCAGGAGGTTCTGGGTTTTAACCTCTGTGTCAGTAGGATAACACCCAGGGGGTTCTGGGTTCTTACCTCTGTGTCTGTAGGATAGCACCCAGGAGGTTCTGGGTTCTTACCTCTGTGTCTGTAGGATAGCACCCAGGAGGTTCTGGGTTCTTACCTCTGTGTCTGTAGGATAGCACCCAGGAGGTTCTGGGTTCTTACCTCTGTGTCTGTAGGATAGCACCCAGGAGGTTCTGGGTTGTTACCTCTGTGTCTGTAGGATAACACCCAGGAGGTTCTGGGTTCTTACCTCTGTGTCTGTAGGATAGCACCCAGGAGGTTCTGGGTTCTTACCTCTGTGTCTGTAGGATAGCACCCAGGAGGTTCTGGGTTCTTACCTCTGTGTCTGTAGGATAGCACCCAGCAGGTTCTGGGTTCTTACCTCTGTGTCTGTAGGATAGCACCCAGGAGGTTCTGGGTTCTTACCTCTGTGTCTGTAGGATAGCACCCAGGAGGTTCTGGGTTCTTACCTCTGGGTCTGTAGGATAGCACCCAGGAGGTTCTGGGTTCTTACCTCTGTGTCTGTAGGATAACACCCAGGAGGTTCTGGGTTCTTACCTCTGTGTCTGTAGGATAGCACCCAGGAGGTTCTGGGTTTTAACCTCTGTGTCAGTAGGATAACACCCAGGGGGTTCTGGGTTCTTACCTCTGTGTCTGTAGGATAGCACCCAGGAGGTTCTGGGTTCTTACCTCTGTGTCTGTAGGATAGCACCCAGGAGGTTCTGGGTTCTTACCTCTGTGTCTGTAGGATAGCACCCAGGAGGTTCTGGGTTCTTACCTCCGTGTCTTTAGGATAGCACCCAGGAGGTTCTGGGTTCTTACCTCTGTGTCTGTAGGATAGCACCCAGGAGGTTCTGGGTTCTTACCTCTGTGTCTGTAGGATAGCACCCAGCAGGTTCTGGGTTCTTACCTCTGTGTCTGTAGGATAGCACCCAGGAGGTTCTGGGTTCTTACCTCTGTGTCTGTAGGATAACACACAGGAGGTGTCGGGTTCTTACCTCTGTGTCTGTAGGATAGCACCCAGGAGGTTCTGGGTTCTTACCTCTGTGTCTGTAGGATAGCACCCAGGAGGTTCTGGGTTCTTACCTCTGTGTCTGTAGATAACACCCAGGAGGTTCTGGGTTCTTACCTCTGTGTCTGTAGGATAGCACCCAGGAGTTCTGGGTTCTTACCTCTGTGTCTGTAGGATAGCACCAGCAGGTTCTGGGTTCTTACCTCTGTGTCTGTAGGATAGCACCCAGGAGGTTCTGGGTTCTTACCTCTGTGTCTGTAGGATAGCACCCAGGAGGTTCTGGGTTCTTACCTCCGTGTCTGTAGGATAGCACCCAGGAGGTTCTGGGTTCTTACCTCTGTGTCTGTAGGATAGCACCCAGGAGGTTCTGGGTATTAACTCTGTGTCTGTAGGATAACACCCAGGTGGTGTTGGGTTCTTACCTCTGTGTCTGTAGGATAGCACCCAGGAGGTTCTGGGTTCTTACCTCTGTGTCTGTAGGATAGCACCCAGGAGGTTCTGGGTTCTTACCTCTGTGTCTTTAGGATAGCACCCAGGAGGTTCTGGGTTCTTACCTCTGTGTCTGTAGGATAACACCCAGGGGGTTCTGGGTTCTTACCTCTGTGTCTGTAGGATAGCACCCAGGAGGTTCTGGGTTCTTAACTCTGTGTCTGTAGGATAGCACCCAGGAGGTTCTGGGTTCTTACCTCTGTGTCTGTAGGATAGCACCCAGGAGGTTCTGGGTTCTTACCTCTGTGTCTGTAGGATAGCACCCAGGAGGTTCTGGGTTCTTACCTCTGGGTCTGTAGGATAGCACCCAGGAGGTTCTGGGTTCTTACCTCTGTGTCTGTAGGATAACACCCAGGAGGTTCTGGGTTCTACCTCTGTGTCTGTAGGATAGCACCCAGGAGGTTCTGGGTTTTAACCTCTGTGTCAGTAGGATAACACCCAGGGGTTCTGGGTTCTTACCTCTGTGTCTGTAGGATAGCACCCAGGAGGTTCTGGGTTCTTACCTCTGTGTCTGTAGGATAGCACCCAGGAGGTTCTGGGTTCTTACCTCTGTGTCTGTAGGATAGCACCCAGGAGGTCCTGGGTTCTTACCTCTGTGTCTGTAGGATAGCACCCAGGAGGTTCTGGGTTCTTACCTCTGTGTCTGTAGGATAACACCCAGGAGGTTCTGGGTTCTTACCTCTGTGTCTGTAGGATAGCACCCAGGAGGTTCTGGGTTCTTACCTCTGTGTCTGTAGGATAACACCCAGGGGGTTCTGGGATCTTACCTCTGTGTCTGTAGGATAGCACCCAGGAGGTTCTGGGTTCTTACCTCTGTGTCTGTAGGATTGCACCCAGGAGGTTCTGGGTTCTTACCTCTGTGTCTGTAGGATAGCACCCAGGAGGTTCTGGGTTTCTTACCTCTGTGTCTGTAGGATAGCACCCAGGAGGTTCTGGGTTCTTACCTCTGTGTCTGTAGGATAGCACCCAGGAGGTTCTGGGTTCTTACCTCTGTGTCTGTAGGATAACACCCAGGTGGTGTTGGGTTCTTACCTCTGTGTCTGTAGGATAGCACCCAGGAGGTTCTGGGTTCTTACCTCTGTGTCTGTAGGATAGCAACCAGGAGGTTCTGGGTTCTTACCTCTGTGTGTGTAGGATAAAACCCAGGAGGTTCTGGGTTCTTACCTCTGTGTCTGTAGGATAGCACCCAGCAGGTTCTCGGTTCTTACCTCTGTGTCTGTAGGATAGCACCCAGGAGGTTCTGGGTTCTTACCTCTGTGTCTGTAGGATAGCACCCAGGAGGTTCTGGGTTCTTACCTCTGTGTCTGTAGGATAGCACCCAGGAGGTTCTGGGTTCTTACCTCTGTGTCTGTAGGATAGCACCCAGGAGGTTCTGGGTTCTTACCTCTGTGTCTGTAGGATAACACCCAGGTGGTGTTGGGTTCTTACCTCTGTGTCTGTAGGATAGCACCCAGGAGGTTCTGGGTTCTTACCTCTGTGTCTGTAGGATAGCACCCAGGAGGTTCTGGGTTCTTACCTCTGTGTCTGTAGGATAGCACCCAGGAGGTTCTGGGTTCTTACCTCTGTGTCTGTAGGATAGCACCCAGGAGGTTCTGGGTTCTTACCTCTGTGTCTGTAGGATAGCAACCAGGAGGTTCTGGGTTCTTACCTCTGTGTCTGTAGGATAAAACCCAGGGAGGTTCTGGGTTCTTACCTCTGTGTCTGTAGGATAGCACCCAGCAGGTTCTCGGTTCTTACCTCTGTGTCTGTAGGATAGCACCCAGGAGGTTCTGTGTTCTTACCTCTGTGTCTGTAGGATAGCACCCAGGAGGTTCTGGGTTCTTACCTCTGTGTCTGTAGGATAGCACCCAGGAGGTTCTGGGTCTTACCTCTGTGTCTGTAGGATAGCAACCCAGGAGGTTCTGGGTTCTTACCTCTGTGTCTGTAGGATAACACCCAGGTGGTGTTGGGTTCTTACCTCTGTGTCTGTAGGATAGCACCCAGGAGGTTCTGGGTTCTTACCTCTGTGTCTGTAGGATAGCACCCAGGAAGGTTCTGGGTTCTTACCTCTGTGTCTGTAGGATAGCACCCAGGAGTTCTGGGTTCTTACCTCTGTGTCTGTAGGATAAACCCATGGAGGTTCTGGGTTCTTACCTCTGTGTCTGTAGTAGGGATGAGCTTCGTGTGGGTTCGACTCGAACATCGGCTGTTCGACCGTCCGTCGAATTGCGAACGTTATGGGCCGTTCGTGCCAAATTCGTGTGGCGCGTCACGGCCCATAATTCACTGCGGCATCGCAGTGCATTGCTGGCTGATGATTGGCCAAGCATGCACTATGACCCGCATGCTTGGCCAATCACAGCGCCGTCAGTAGAGAGAGCTGTAATTGGCCAAAGCCAGGGTGGCTTTGGCCAATTATGGCTCAGGGGATTTAGTACACGCCCCACACTATATAAGGCCGCCTGCACGGCGGCCCTGTGTAGTGTGTGTTCCGGTGTGCTGATAGAGAGAGAGACAGACAGTGTCATTTGATTTGAGTTAGATAGATTAGGCAGAACAGTCAGTCAGTTAGCTGCACTTACAGTGTATTGTGTATATATATGCATCCCAGGTGTTGCATATATATATATATACACTGTATTCAGTTTAGCTAGATCCGTTCCTGTTATCTTCTATCTAGACTATTTACATTTGGTGC
This sequence comes from Lithobates septentrionalis, assembly GCA_037952835.1. Lineage (NCBI taxonomy): Eukaryota > Metazoa > Chordata > Amphibia > Anura > Ranidae > Lithobates > Lithobates septentrionalis. Next base: position 252,463 of record JBBDGP010002476.1, on the reverse strand, counting down.
AGTGCGTCCTGCTCACAGTGTTCAGCTAGATCCGTTCCTGCTATTTACATTTAGTGCAGTTCGTCCTGCTCACAGTGTTCAGCTAGATCCGTTCCTGCTATTTACATTTAGTGCAGTCAGTGCGTCCTGCTCACAGTGTTCAGCTAGATCCGTTCCTGCTATTTACATTTAGTGCAGTGCGTCCTGCTCACAGTGTTCAGCTAGATCCGTTCCTGCTATTTACATTTAGTGCAGTGCGTCCTGCTCACAGTGTTCAGCTAGATCTGTTCCTGCTATTTACATTTAGTGCAGTGCGTCCTGCTCACAGTGTTCAGCTAGATTCGTTCCTGCTATTTACATTTAGTGCAGTCAGTGCGTCCTGCTCACAGTGTTCAGCTAGATCCGTTCCTGTTATCTTCCTACTGACAGGCAGGCTTGTCTGGTTACAGTATATAAAGCTACCTGAAGAAAATTACAGGTGTTCTATCCCAGCTTAGTGCAGCTACAGGCCATTAGTATGTCTGGAAGGCCAAGAAGGAGAGGCAGACAGTCACAAGCCAATAAGAGAGGGCAAGCAGGCTCTGTGTCTAGTGCTGGTCGTGGAGACGGTGCATCCTCATCAGCACGTGGCCATGGGACACGCTTGGCCTTTTTTTCGGCAGCTGGCCGTGTTGAGCCGCAACATGCGGAAGACTTGGTCGAGTGGATGACCAAGCCGTCCTCATCCTCCTCATCCTCTCTCACCCATGCCCAGGGTGCTTTGTCTGGCAAAGCAGCGGCCTCTTCCCTCAGCTTAATGTCATCAGTGACTCCTTCCCTAGCTCCACCATGTCCTCATGAGGATTCCCTCGAACTGTTTGACCACAGTGTTGGGTACATGCTCCAGGAGGATGCCCAGCGTTTGGAAGGCTCTGATGATGATACTGAGCTCGATGAAGGCAGTAACATGAGCACGGACAGAGGGGGTGCCCAAGAAGGACAGCAATCTGGCAGTCATGCTCCCCCTGCTGCAGCATACTGCCAGGTTTGCTCCAGTGATGAGGAGGGAGGGGATGATGAGGTCACTGACTCAACGTGGGTGCCTGATAGGAGAGAGGAGGAGGTGGAGGAGGAGGAGGAGGAGGCGGCACATCACCAACGAGGCAGGATGCCCTCCAGGGGCCAGCCTAAGGGCAGCACATTGACTGCATCACACCCCAAAGCTCCACATGTGCAGGGCGCTGCAGTCTCTGCGCGTTATTCAAAAAGTTCTTTGGTGTGGGCCTTTTTTGAGACGAGTGCATCAGATCGCACCGCTGCTATTTGCAACATATGTCTCAAGCGTATCTCGCGTGGCCAAAACATCTCCCGCTTGGGCACCACATGCTTGACCAGACATATGTTGACCTGCCATGCAGTTCGTTGGCAAGCGTATCTAAAAGACCCACACCAAAGACAAAGAGGACCTCTCCTTGCTCCTCATCAGCTGAGATTTCCAACCCCACTAGACCTTCAGTCCTCTCTGAGACCTGCAGTGAGAGGAATGAAGGTGTAGAATTAGGTGTGTCACAGCCAAGTACTTGTGGGCAATCTGCTTTTGGTACACCGACGTCAGATTGCACCAGGCAAATTTCCCTGCCCCAGCTGCTGCACCGCCGAAAGAAGTTTGCTCCCAGCCATCCACATGCCCAGCGGTTGAATGCTAGCTTGGCAAAATTGCTAGCACTTCAACTGCTGCCTTTTCAGTTGGTAGACTCTGCCCCCTTCCGTGAGTTTGTGGAATGTGCGGTTCCTCAGTGGCAGGTACCCAAACGCCACTTTTTCTCACGGAAGGCGATTCCGGCTCTCTACCGGCATGTGGAAGGCAATGTCCATGCCTCGCTGGACAGGGCGGTCAGCGGTAAGGTGCATATTACCGCTGACTCATGGTCCAGCAGGCATGGACAGGCACGTTACCTAAGTTTCACGGCGCATTGGGTGACTCTGCTGGCAGCTGGGAAGGATGCAGGACAAGGTGCAGTAGTGTTGGAGGTTGTTCCGCCACCACGCCTCCAAAATGCTGATTGTGACACACCTCTCTCCTCCACCCCCTCCTCTTCTTCTTCCTCCATGGCCTCTTCCTCGGAACCAGCGGTGCTCCGTAGGCGTTCAAGGGGCTACGCAAGTACGCAGGCCAAAAGATGCCATGCGGTGCTTGAGCTGGGGTGCTTGGGGGACAGGAGCCACACTGGGGCAGAGGTTCTGTCAGCTCTGCAGGGGCAGGTTCAGAGGTGGTTGACGCCACGCCAACTTAAGGCAGGAATGGTGGTTTGCGACAATGGCACCAACCTCCTCTCTGCCCTCCGACAGGGACAACTGACCCATGTGCCCTGTTTGGCTCACGTCCTTAACTTGGTGGTGCAGCGGTTCTTGGGCAGGTACCCGGGCTTACAGGATGTCCTGAGGCAGGCCAGGAAAGTCTGTGTGCATTTCCGCCGGTCATATAATGCCAGTGCTCGGCTGACGGACCTCCAAAAGGAGTTTAACCTGCCCAAGAACCGCCTAATCTGTGACATGCCCACCAGGTGGAACTCAACGTTGGCCATGCTGCAGCGGCTGCACACGCAGCAGAGGGCCATCAATGAGTACCTGTGCGACTATGGCACCAGGACAGGGTCAGGGGTGCTTGGTTTTTTTTCACCCCGCCAGTGGGCCATGATCAGGGATGCATGCACTGTCCTGTCACCATTCGAGGAGGCCACGAGGATGGTGAGCACTGACAGTGCATGCATCAGTGACACTGTCCCCCTTGTCCACCTGTTGGAGCACACGCTGCGTGGAATAATGGACAGGGCACTTGAGGCAGAACAGAGGCAGGAAGAGGAGGACTTCCTTAGCTCTCAAGACCCCCTTTATCCAGACAGTGTTCCTGCGTGCCCGCCGATCACACAGGAAGAGGACGAGGAGGAGGAGGAGGAGGAAGAGGAAGATTGTGTCAGTATGGAGGTGGAGCCTGGCACTCAGCATCAGCAGCAGTCTTTAAGGGATCAGTCCCAAGGAACACATGGACTTGTACGTGGCTGGGAGGAGGTGGCTGCGGACGTTGTTGTCCTTAGTGACCCAGAGGACTCCGGACCGAATGCCTCAGCAAACCTACGCTGCATGGCCTCCCTGATCCTGCAAAGCCTGCGTAAGGATCCTCGTATTCGTGGTATCAAGGAGAAGGACCAATACTGGCTGGCAACCCTCCTTGATCCACGTTACAAGGGTAAGGTTGCGGACCTTATCTTGCCATCGCAGAGGGAGCAGAGGATGAAACATCTTCGGGAGGCCTTGCAGAAAGGTCTGTGCAACGCGTTCCCAGAGACTGGGAGGTTACAAACTCCTGTTTCTGGACAACGTGTTGCTGAGGCTTCGGTCAGTCAAAGAAGGAGCGGTGGAGAAGGTGGCCGTCTGACCGATGCGTTCAGACAATTTTTTGGTCCGCAGCCCCAAGGTATGATCGGTTCCAGCAACCATCGCCAGCGTCTGTTTTACATGGTGCAGGAATACCTAGGGGCAAGATCAGACTTGGACACCTTTCCCACCGAAAATCCTCTGGGTTACTGGGTCTTGAGGATGGATCACTGGCCAGAGCTTGCACAGTATGCAATTGAGCTACTGGCCTGTCCTGCATCCAGCGTTATTTCGGAACGCACATTCAGTGCTGCTGGAGGCGTGGTAACCGATCACAGGGTGCGTCTGTCCACCGACTCGGTCGATCGGCTGACCTTCATAAAAATGAATCAGTCTTGGATCACCACCAGCTACCAAGCACCTGATGCTGATGTAACCGAATAATTTTTTTTGAAATCTCAGATCCCTTCAAAGACTGCCTATGCTGATGCTGAGTGACTATCCCTGAGTAATTATCCTCTTCCTCCTCAATCATCACGCTGATAGCTTGTAAGAACATTTTTGGTTCTGGGCGCCACCACCAGTGCCTAAGGCACAATTTTTCAGCCCCTGTTTAACAGGGGCGTGTAATTACAATTTTTGATGTAATACTTTGCAGCAGGGCTCGTTCCTGCATTCCAACTAGAGTGTCTGTGAGGGGTTGCAGTGTTGTGGCACCAGCACCAGTGCCTAAGGCCCAATTTTTCTGCCCCTGTCTAACAGGGGCGTGTAATTACAATTTTTGAAGCAATACTTTGCAGCAGGGCTCGTTCCTGCGTTCCAACTAGAGTGTCTGTGAGGGGTTGCAGTGTTGTGGCACCAGCACCAGTGCCTAAGGCCTAATTTTTCAGCTCCTGTTCAACAGGGGCATGTAATTACAATTCTTGATCTAATATTATACAGCAGGGCCCTGTGAGAGCTTACAGTGTATACCTAAGGCCCAAATTTCTGCTGAGTTATAGGGCAGGACCCTACTTTCAAACATCTAACTTACAAACGACTCCTACTTGCAAACGGAAGGAGACAACAGGAAGTGAGATGAAATCTACCCCTAGGAAGGGAAATTCTCTCCTGTAAGAGTTAATATGGGAAAACAATTTCTCCTTTCCACTGATGCTTTCCAATCCTTGTTCCACAAAAAAACCCAAATTTTCAAAAAACATTTTTCATTGGGACAAAAAGTGAGGTGAAATCTTCTGAAGAGGAGGAAAGACAGCAAAACAAATGTCACAGGGGTGATAACCCTTCCCTATGTTTTCCAAAAAGCTTAAAATAGATTTTTTGGCTGGAGCTAAACACGTTAAAAATGTTCCCCTTCAAAATTACAAAGAGATTCTACTTAACAACAAACCTACAGTCCCTGTCTTGTTTGCACCGCCTGTATACTGCTGTTCAGAGTATATAGGGCCTTTCCTTATTTTAATTTGGGTGCGGGGTTCCCCTTAATATCCATACAGGACCCAAAGGGCCTGGTAATGGACTGGGGGGTACCCATGACGTTTGTCTCACTGATTTTCATCCATATTGCCATGACCCGACATGACATTAAACCCGCAAGCAGTTTTAAATGAGATTTTTTCCTTTAAAAATGACATTTGGTGCAGGGACTGTTCTAAACATGGGAAACACGCGTCACTTTACAGGCATACTATAGACACCCCCCAGGTACGATATTTAAAGGAATATTTCACTTTTTTTTTTTTTACTTTAAGCATCATTAAAATCACTGCTCCCGAAAAAACGTCCGTTTTTAAAAGTTTTTTTTGCATTGATACATGTCCCCTGGGGTAAGACCCGGGTCCCCAAACCCTTTTTAGGACAATACCATGCAAATTAGCCTTTAAAATGAGCACTTTTGATTTCGAACGTTCGAGTCCCATAGACGTCAATGGGGTTCTAACGTTCGTGCGAACTTTCGGTCCGTTCGCGGGTTCTGGTGCGAACCGAACCGGGGGGTGTTCGGCTCATCCCTAGTCTGTAGGATAACACACAGGAGGTTCTGGGTTCTTACCTCTGTGTCTGTAGGATAACACACAGGAGGTTCTGGGCTCTTACCTCTGTGTCTGTGGGATAACACCCAGGAGGTTCTGGTTTCTTACCTCTGTGTCTGTAGGATAACACCCAGGGGGTTCTGGGTATTAACCTCTGTGTCTGTAGGATAACACACAGGAGGTGTTGAGTTCTTACCTCTGTGTCTGTAGGATAACACCCAGGTGGTGTTGGGTTCTTACCTCTGTCTCTGTTGGATAACACCCAGGGGGTTCTGGGTTCTTACCTCTGTGTCTGTAGGATAACACCCAGGAGGTTCTGGGTTCTTACCTCTGTGTCTGTAGGATAACACCCAGGGGGTTCTGGGTTCTTACCTCTGTGTCTGTAGGATAACACCCAGGAGGTGTTGAGTTCTTACCTCTGTGTCTGTAGGATAGCACCCAGGAGGTTCTGGGTTCTTACCTCTGTGACTGTAGGATAGCACCCAGGAGGTTCTGGGTTCTTACCTCTGTGTCTGTAGGATAGCACCCAGGAGTTTCTGGGTTCTTACCTCTGTGTCTGTAGGATAGCACCCAGGAGGTTCTGGGTTCTTACCTCTGTGTCTGTAGGATAGCACCCAGGAGGTTCTGGGTTCTTACCTCTGTGTCTGTAGGATAACACCCAGGAGGTTCTGGGTTCTTACCTCTGTGTCTGTAGGATAATACCCATGAGGTTCTGGGTTCTTACCTCTGTGTCTGTAGGATAACACACAGGAGGTGTCGGGTTCTTACCTCTGTGTCTGTAGGATAACACACAGGAGGTTCTGGGTTCTTACCTCTGTGTCTGTAGGATAACACACAGGAGGTTCTGGGTTCTTACCTCTGTATCCGTAGGATAGCACCCAGGAGGTTCTGGGTTCTTACCTCTGTGTCTGTAGGATAGCACCCAGGAGGTTCTGGGTTCTTACCTCTGTGTCTGTAGGATAAAACCCAGGAGGTTCTGGGTTCTTACCTCTGTGTCTGTAGGATAGCACCCAGGAGGTTCTGGGTTCTTACCTCTGTGTCTGTAGGATAGCACCCAGGAGGTTCTGGGTTCTTACCTCTGTGTCTGTAGGATAGCACCCAGGAGGTTCTGGGTTCTTACCTCTGTGTCTGTAGGATAGCACCCAGGAGGTTCTGGGTTCTTACCTCTGTGTCTGTAGGATAGCACCCAGGAGGTTCTGGGTTCTTACCTCTGTGTCTGTAGGATAGCACCCAGGAGGTTCTGGGTTCTTACCTCTGTGTCTGTAGGATAGCACTCAGGAGGTTCTGGGTTCTTACCTCTGTGTCGGTAGAATAAAACACAGGAGGTTCTGGGTTCTTACCTCTGTGTCTGTAGGATAACACCCAGGAGGTTCTGGGTTCTTACCTCTGTGTCTGTAGGATAACACCCAGGGGGTTCTGGGTATTAACCTCTGTGTCTGTAGGATAACACACAGGAGGTGTTGAGTTCTTACCTCTGTGTCTGTAGGATAGCACCCAGGAGGTTCTGGGTTCTTACCTCTGTGTCTACAGGATAGCACCCAGGAGGTTCTGGGTTCTTACCTCTGTGTCTGTAGAATAACACCCAGGAGGTTCTGGGTTCTTACCTCTGTGTCTGTAGGATAGCACCCAGGAGGTTCTGGGTTCTTACCTCTGTGTCTGTAGGATAGCACCCAGGAGGTTCTGGGTTCTTACCTCTGTGTCTGTAGGATAACACCCAGGAGGTTCTGGGTTCTTACCTCTGTGTCTGTAGGATAGCACCCAGGAGGTTCTGGGTTCTTACCTCTGTGTCTGTAGGATAACACACAGGAGGTGTCGGGTTCTTACCTCTGTGTCTGTAGGATAACACACAGGAGGTTCTGGGTTCTTACCTCTGTGTCTGTAGGATAACACACAGGAGGTTCTGGGTTCTTACCTCTGTATCCGTAGGATAGCACCCAGGAGGTTCTGGGTTCTTACCTCTGTGTCTGTAGGATAGCACCCAGGAGGTTCTGGGTTCTTACCTCTGTGTCTGTAGGATAAAACCCAGGAGGTTCTGGGTTCTTACCTCTGTGTCTGTAGGATAGCACCCAGGAGGTTCTGGGTTCTTACCTCTGTGTCTGTAGGATAGCACCCAGGAGGTTCTGGGTTCTTACCTCTGTGTCTGTAGGATAACACCCAGGTGGTGTTGGGTTCTTACCTCTGTGTCTGTTGGATAACACCCAGGGGGTTCTGGGTTCTTACCTCTGTGTCTGTAGGATAACACCCAGGAGGTTCTGGGTTCTTACCTCTGTGTCTGTAGGATAGCACCCAGGAGGTTCTGGGTTCTTACCTCTGTGTCTGTAGGATAGCACCCAGGAGGTTCTGGGTTCTTACCTCTGTGTCTGTAGGATAGCACCCAGGAGGTTCTGGGTTCTTACCTCTGTGTCTGTAGGATAGCACTCAGGAGGTTCTGGGTTCTTACCTCTGTGTCGGTAGAATAAAACACAGGAGGTTCTGGGTTCTTACCTCTGTGTCTGTAGGATAACACCCAGGAGGTTCTGGTTTCTTACCTCTGTGTCTGTAGGATAACACCCAGGGGGTTCTGGGTATTAACCTCTGTGTCTGTAGGATAACACACAGGAGGTGTTGAGTTCTTACCTCTGTGTCTGTAGGATAGCACCCAGGAGGTTCTGGGTTCTTACCTCTGTGTCTGTAGGATAGCACCCAGGAGGTTCTGGGTTCTTACCTCTGTGTCTGTAGGTTAGCACCCAGGAGGTTCTGGGTTCTTACCTCTGTGTCCGTAGGATAGCACCCAGGAGGTTCTGGGTTCTTACCTCTGTGTCTGTAGGTTAGCACCCAGGAGGTTCTGGGTTCTTACCTCTGTGTCTGTAGGATAGCACCCAGGAGGTTCTGGGTTCTTACCTCTGTGTCTGTAGGATAGCACCCAGGAGGTTCTGGGTTCTTACCTCTGTGTCTGTAGGATAGCACCCAGGAGGTTCTGGGTTCTTACCTCTGTGTCTGTAGGATAGCACCCAGGAGGTTCTGGGTTCTTACCTCTGTGTCTGTAGGATAGCACCCAGGAGGTTCTGGGTTCTTACCTCTGTGTCTGTAGGATAGCACCCAGGAGGTTCTGGGTTCTTACCTCTGTGTCTGTAGGATAACACCCAGGTGGTGTTGGGTTCTTACCTCTGTGTCTGTTGGATAACACCCAGGGGGTTCTGGGTTCTTACCTCTGTGTCTGTAGGATAACACCCAGGAGGTTCTGGGTTCTTACCTCTGTGTCTGTAGGATAGCACCCAGGAGGTTCTGGGTTCTTACCTCTGTGTTCGTAGGATAGCACCCAGGGGGTTCTGGGTTCTTACCTCCGTGTCTGTAGGATAACACCCAGGAGGTTCTGGGTTCTTACCTCTGTGTCTGTAGGATAGCACCCAGGAGGTTCTGGGTTCTTACCTCTGTGTCTGTAGGATAGCACCCAGGAGGTTCTGGGTTCTTACCTCTGGGTCTGTAGGATAGCACCCAGGAGGTTCTGGGTTCTTACCTCTGTGTCTGTAGGATAGCACCCAGGAGGTTCTGGGTTCTTACCTCTGTGTCTGTAGGATAACACCCAGGGGGTTCTGGGTTCTTACCTTTGTGTCTGTAGGATAGCACCCAGGAGGTTCTGGGTTCTTACCTCTGTGTCTGTAGGATAGCACCCAGGAGGTTCTGGGTTCTTACCTCTGTGTCTGTAGGATAGCACCCAGGAGGTTCTGGGTTCTTACCTCTGTGTCTGTAGGATAACACCCAGGAGGTTCTGTGTTCTTACCTCTGTGTCTGTAGGATAGCACCCAGGAGGTTCTGGGTTCTTACCTCTGTGTCTGTAGGATAACACCCAGGGGGTTCTGGGTTCTTACCTCTGTGTCTGTAGGATAGCACCCAGGAGGTTCTGGGTTCTTACCTCTGTGTCTGTAGGATAGCACCCAGAAGGTTCTGGGTTCTTACCTCTGTGTCTGTAGGATAGCACCCAGGAGGTTCTGGGTTCTTACCTCTGTGTCTGTAGGATAGCACCCAGGAGGTTCTGGGTTCTTACCTCTGTGTCTGTAGGATAACACCCAGGAGGTTCTGGGTTCTTACCTCTGTGTCTGTAGGATAGCACCCAGGAGGTTCTGGGTTCTTACCTCTGGGTCTGTAGGATAACACCCAGGGGGTTCTGGGTTCTTACCTCTGTGTCTGTAGGTTAGCACCCAGGAGGTTCTGGGTTCTTACCTCTGTGTCTGTAGGATTGCACCCAGGAGGTTCTGGGTTCTTACCTCTGTGTCTGTAGGATAGCACCCAGGAGGTTCTGGGTTCTTAACTCTGTGTCTGTAGGATAGCACCCAGGAGGTCCTGGGTTCTTACCTCTGTGTCTGTAGGATAGCACCCAGCAGGTTCTGGGTTCTTACCTCTGTGTCTGTAGGATAACACCCAGGTGGTGTTGGGTTCTTACCTCTGTGTCTGTAGGATAGCACCCAGGAGGTTCTGGGTTCTTACCTCTGTGTCTGTAGGATAGCAACCAGGAGGTTCTGGGTTCTTACCTCTGTGTCTGTAGGATAGCACCCAGGAGGTTCTGGGTTCTTACCTCTGTGTCTGTAGGATAGCACCCAGCAGGTTCTCGGTTCTTACCTCTGTGTCTGTAGGATAGCACCCAGGAGGTTCTGGGTTCTTACCTCTGTGTCTGTAGGATAGCACCCAGGAGGTTCTGGGTTCTTACCTCTGTGTCTGTAGGATAGCACCCAGGAGGTTCTGGGTTCTTACCTCTGTGTCTGTAGGATAACACATAGGTTTTGTTGGGTTCTTACCCCTGTGTCTGTAGGATAGCACCCAGGAGGTTCTGGGTTCTTACCTCTGTGTCTGTAGGATAGCACCCAGGAGGTTCTGGGTTCTTACCTCTGTGTCTGTAGGATAGCACCCAGCAGGTTCTGGGTTCTTACCTCTGTGTCTGTAGGATAGCACCCAGGAGGTTCTGGGTTCTTACCTCTGTGTCTGTAGGATAACACCCAGGAGGTTCTGGGTTCTTACCTCTGTGTCTGTAGTATAGCACCCAGGAGGTTCTGGGTTCTTACCTCTGTGTCTGTAGGATAAAACCCAGGAGGTTCTGGGTTCTTACCTCTGTGTCTGTAGGATAACACACAGGAGGTTCTGGGTTCTTACCTCTGTGTCTGTAGGATAACACACAGGAGGTTCTGGGTTCTTACCTCTGTGTCTGTGGGATAACACCCTGGAGGTTCTGCGTTCTTACCTCTGTGTCTGTAGGATAGCACCCAGGAGGTTCTGGGTTCTTACCTCTGTGTCTGTAGGATAACACACAGGAGGTGTCGGTTTCTTACCTCTGTGTCTGTAGGATAGCACCCAGGAGGTTCTGGTTTCTTACCTCTGTGTCTGTAGGATAACACCCAGGGGATTCTGGGTATTAACCTCTGTGTCTGTAGGATAGCACCCAGGAGGTGTTGAGTTCTTACCTCTGTGTCTGTAGGATAACACCCAGGTGGTGTCGGGTTCTTACCTCTGTGTCTGTAGGATAACACCCAGGAGGTTCTGGTTTCTTACCTCTGTGTCTGTAGGATAACACCCAGGGGGTTCTGGGTATTAACCTCTGTGTCTGTAGGATAACACCCAGGTGGTGTTGGGTTCTTACCTCTGTGTCTGTTGGATAACACCCAGGGGGTTCTGGGTTCTTACCTCTGTGTCTGTAGGATAACACCCAGGAGGTTCTGGGTTCTTACCTCTGTGTCTGTAGGATAACACCCAGGAGGTTCTGGGTTCTTACCTCTGTGTCTGTAGGATAACACCCAGGAGGTTCTGGTTTCTTACCTCTGTGTCTGTAGGATAACACCCAGGGGGTTCTGGGTATTAACCTCTGTGTCTGTAGGATAACACACAGGAGGTGTTGAGTTCTTACCTCTGTGTCTGTAGGATAGCACCCAGGAGGTTCTGGGTTCTTACCTCTGTGACTGTAGGATAGCACCCAGGAGGTTCTGGGTTCTTACCTCTGTGTCTGTAGGATAGCACCCAGGAGGTTCTGGGTTCTTACCTCTGTGTCTGTAGGATAGCACCCAGGAGTTTCTGGGTTCTTACCTCTGTGTCTGTAGGATAGCACCCAGGAGGTTCTGGGTTCTTACCTCTGTGTCTGTAGGATAGCACCCAGGAGGTTCTGGGTTCTTACCTCTGTGTCTGTAGGATAGCACCCAGGAGGTTCTGGGTTCTTACCTCTGTGTCTGTAGGATAACACCCAGGAGGTTCTGGGTTCTTACCTCTGTGTCTGTAGGATAGCACCCAGGAGGTTCTGGGTTCTTACCTCTGTGTCTGTAGGATAACACACAGGAGGTGTCGGGTTCTTACCTCTGTGTCTGTAGGATAACACACAGGAGGTTCTGGGTTCTTACCTCTGTGTCTGTAGGATAACACACAGGAGGTTCTGGGTTCTTACCTCTGTATCCGTAGGATAGCACCCAGGAGGTTCTGGGTTCTTACCTCTGTGTCTGTAGGATAGCACCCAGGAGGTTCTGGGTACTTACCTCTGTGTCTGTAGGATAAAACCCAGGAGGTTCTGGGTTCTTACCTCTGTGTCTGTAGGATAGCACCCAGGAGGTTCTGGGTTCTTACCTCTGTGTCTGTAGGATAGCACCCAGGAGGTTCTGGGTTCTTACCTCTGTGTCTGTAGGATAGCACCCAGGAGGTTCTGGGTTCTTACCTCTGTGTCTGTAGGATAGCACCCAGGAGGTTCTGGGTTCTTACCTCTGTGTCTGTAGGATAACACACAGGAGGTGTCGGGTTCTTACCTCTGTGTCTGTAGGATAACACACAGGAGGTTCTGGGTTCTTACCTCTGTGTCTGTAGGATAACACACAGGAGGTTCTGGGTTCTTACCTCTGTATCCGTAGGATAGCACCCAGGAGGTTCTGGGTTCTTACCTCTGTGTCTGTAGGATAGCACCCAGGAGGTTCTGGGTTCTTACCTCTGTGTCTGTAGGATAAAACCCAGGAGGTTCTGGGTTCTTACCTCTGTGTGTGTAGGATAGCACCCAGGAGGTTCTGGGTTCTTACCTCTGTGTCTGTAGGATAGCACCCAGGAGGTTCTGGGTTCTTACCTCTGTGTCTGTAGGATAGCACCCAGGAGGTTCTGGGTTCTTACCTCTGTGTCTGTAGGATAGCACCCAGGAGGTTCTGGGTTCTTACCTCTGTGTCTGTAGGATAGCACCCAGGAGTTTCTGGGTTCTTACCTCTGTGTCTGTAGGATAACACCCAGGTGGTGTTGGGTTCTTACCTCTGTGTCTGTTGGATAACACCCAGGGGGTTCTGGGTTCTTACCTCTGTATCTGTAGGATAACACCCAGGAGGTTCTGGGTTCTTACCTCTGTGTCTATAGGATAGCACCCAGGAGGTTCTGGGTTCTTACCTCTGTGTCTGTAGGATAGCACCCAGGAGGTTCTGGGTTCTTACGTCTGTGTCTGTAGGATAGCACTCAGGAGGTTCTGGGTTCTTACCTCTGTGTCGGTAGAATAAAACACAGGAGGTTCTGGGTTCTTACCTCTGTGTCTGTAGGATAACACCCAGGAGGTTCTGGTTTCTTACCTCTGTGTCTGTAGGATAACACCCAGGGGGTTCTGGGTATTAACCTCTGTGTCTGTAGGATAACACACAGGAGGTGTTGAGTTCTTACCTCTGTGTCTGTAGGATAGCACCCAGGAGGTTCTGGGTTCTTATCTCTGTGTCTACAGGATAGCACCCAGGAGGTTCTGGGTTCTTACCTCTGTGTCTGTAGGATAGCACCCAGGAGGTTCTGGGTTCTTACCTCTGTGTCTGTAGGTTAGCACCCGGGAGGTTCTGGGTTCTTACCTCTGTGTCCGTAGGATAGCACCCAGGAGGTTCTGGGTTCTTACCTCTGTGTCTGTAGGTTAGCACCCAGGAGGTTCTGGGTTCTTACCTCTGTGTCTGTAGGATAGCACCCAGGAGGTTCTGGGTTCTTACCTCTGTGTCTGTAGGATAGCACCCAGGAGGTTCTGGGTTCTTACCTCTGTGTCTGTAGGATAGCACCCAGGAGGTTCTGGGTTCTTACCTCTGTGTCTGTAGGATAGCACCCAGGAGGCTCTGGGTTCTTACCTCTGTGTCTGTAGGATAACACCCAGGTGGTGTTGGGTTCTTACCTCTGTGTCTGTTGGATAACACCCAGGGGGTTCTGGGTTCTTACCTCTGTGTCTGTAGGATAACACCCAGGAGGTTCTGGGTTCTTACCTCTGTGTCTGTAGGATAGCACCCAGGAGGTTCTGGGTTCTTACCTCTGTGTCCGTAGGATAGCACCCAGGGGGTTCTGGGTTCTTACCTCTGTGTCTGTAGGATAACACCCATGAGGTTCTGGGTTCTTACCTCTGTGTCTGTAGGATAGCACCCAGGAGGTTCTGGGTTCTTACCTCTGTGTCTGTAGGATAGCACCCAGGAGGTTCTGGGTTCTTACCTCTGTGTCTGTAGGATAGCACCCAGGAGGTTCCGGGTTCTTACCTCTGTGTCTGTAGGATAGCACCCAGGAGGTTCTGGGTTCTTACCTCTGTGTCTGTAGGATAACACCCAGGTGGTGTTGGGTTCTTACCTCTGTGTCTGTTGGATAACACCCAGGGGGTTCTGGGTTCTTACCTCTGTGTCTGTAGGATAACACCCAGGAGGTTCTGGGTTCTTACCTCTGTGTCTGTAGGATAGCACCCAGGAGGTTCTGGGTTCTTACCTCTGTGTCTGTAGGATAGCACCCAGGAGGTTCTGGGTTCTTACCTCTGTGTCTGTTGGATAGCACCCAGGAGGTTCTGGGTTCTTACCTCTGTGTCTGTAGGATAGCACCCAGGAGGTGTTGGGTTCTTACCTCTGTATCTGTAGGATAACACCCAGGAGGTTCTGGGTTCTTACCTCTGTGTCTGTAGGATAGCACCCAGGAGGTTCTGGGTTCTTACCTCTGTGTCTGTAGGATAGCACCCAGGAGGTTCTGGGTTCTTACCTCTGTGTCTGTAGGATAACACCCAGGAGGTTCTGGGTTCTTACCTCTGTGTCTGTTGGATAGCACCCAGGAGGTTCTGGGTTCTTACCTCTGTGTCTGTCTCGTTGAAGCCAGAAATGACATGTGATACAAATTCCAACATTTTATTGAAGTTCGCCTCTTTGACACTGCTGGAGCTATCGATGAGGAAGACGATGTCCAGGCAGAAGCTGCATTCTATCGAAAGAGCATAACCTATTGTTATTACAGAGGAAGAGACAGTTTAGGACAATGGAGAATGGGTCTGTAGGTTCCTGTGTGATAGACACCACTTGAAGCTCACCCAGCCCTGCAGTCAGAGAAACAGCCAGACAGAGAGCAGAACCTGCTGGGCTGCTTTACTTTGGTGGTCAGTGGGAAGAATGATCCTTACATTGGTGATCAGTGAGAAGAATGTTCCTTACATTGGTGATCAGTGGGAAGAATGTTCCTTACATTGGTGATCAGTAGAAAGAATGTTCCTTACATTGGTGATCAGTGAGAAGAATGTTCCTTACATTGGTGATCAGTGAGAAGAATGTTCCTTACATTGGTGATCAGTGAGAAGAATGTTCCTTACATTGGTGATCAGTGGGAAGAATGTTCCTTACATTGGTGATCAGTGAGAAGAATGTTCCTTACATTGGTGATCAGTGGGAAGAATGTTCCTTACATTGGTGATCAGTGGGAAGAATGTTCCTTACATTGGTGATCAGTGAGAAGAATGTTCCTTACATTGGTGATCAGTGAGAAGAATGTTCCTTACATTGGTGATCAGTGAGAAGAATGTTCCTTACATTGGTGATCTGTGAGAAGAATGTTCCTTACATTGGTGGTCAGTGAGAAGAATGTTCCTTACATTGGTGATCTGTGAGAAGAATGTTCCTTACATTGGTGATCAGTGAGAAGAATGTTCCTTACATTGGTGATCAGTGAGAAGAATGTTCCTTACATTGGTGATCTGTGAGAAGAATGTTCCTTACATTGGTGATCAGTGAGAAGAATGTTCCTTACATTGGTGATCAGTGAGAAGAATGTTCCTTACATTGGTGATCAGTGAGAAGAATGTTCCTTACATTGGTGGTCAGTGAGAAGAATGCTCCTTACATTGGAGGTCAGTGAGAAGAATGTTCCTTACATTGGTGATCAGTGGGAAGAATGTTCCTTACATTGGTGATCAGTAGGGATGAGCCGAACACCCCCCTGTTTGGTTCTCACCAGAACATGCGAACAGGAAAAAAGTTTGTTCGAACACGCGAACACCGTTAAAGTCTATGGGACACGAACATGAATAATCAAAAGTGCTAATTTTAAAGGCTTATATGCAAGTTATTGTCATAAAAGTGTTTGGGGACCCGGGTCCTGCCCCAGGGGACATGGATCAATGCAAAAAAAAGTTTTAAAAACGGAAGTTTTTACAGGAGCAGTCATTTTAATAATGCTTAAAGTCAAACAATAAAAGTGTAATATCTTCTTTAAATTTCGTAGCTGGGGGGTGTCTATAGTATGCCTGTAAAGGGGCGCATGTTTCCCGTGTTTAGAACAGTCTGGCAGCAAAATGACATTTCGAAGGAAAAAACTAACTAACTAAATCTACTTGCGGCTATTGCATTGCCGACAATACACATAGAAGTTCATTGCTAAAAACGGCATGGGAATTCCCCACAGGGAAACCCCGAACCAAAATTTAAATAAAAAGATGACGTGAGGGTCCCCCTAAATTCCCTACCAGGTCCTTCAGGTCTGGTATGGATATTAAGGGGAACCCCGGCCAAAATTTAAAAAAAAATGACGTGGGGTTCCCCCTAAATTCCATACCAGACCCTTCATGTCTGGTATGGATTTTAAGGGGAACCCCGCGCCAAAAAAACACAAAAAAAACGGCGTGGGGTGCCCCCAAAAATCCATACCAGACCCTTATCCGAGCACGCAACCTGGCAGGCCGCAGGAAAAGAGGGGGGGACGAGAGTGCGCCCCCCCCTCCTGAACCGTACCAGGCCACATGCCCTCAAAATTGGGAGGGTGCTTTGGGGTAACTCCCCAAAACACCTTGTCCCCATGTTGATGAGGACAAGGGCCTCATCCCCACAACCCTGGCCGGTGGTTGTGGGGGTCTGCGGGCGGGGGGCTTATCGGAATCTGGAAGCCCCCTTTAACAAGGGGACCCCCAGATCCCGCCCCCCCCTGTGTGAAATGGTAAGGGGGTACTTACCCCTACCATTTCACTAAAAAACTGTCAAAAATGTTAAAAATGACAAGAGACAGTTTTTGACAATTCCTTTATTTAAATGCTTCTTCTTTCTTCTATCTTCCTTCATCTTCTTCTTCTGGTTCTTCCTCCGGCGTTCTCGTCCAGCATCTCCTCCGCGGCGTCGTCTATCTTCTTCTCCTCGGGCCGCTCTGCACCCATGGCATGGGGGGAGGCTCCCGCTCTTCTCTTCATCTTCTTCTTTTCTTCTCTTCTTCTCTTCTTCTCGTCTTCATTTTCTTCTCCGGGCCGCTCCGCATCCATGCTGGCATGGAGGGAGGCTCCCGCTGTGTGACGGCGTCTCCTCGTCTGACGGTTCTTAAATAACGGGGGGCGGGGCCACCCGGTGACCCCGCCCCCCTCTGACGCACGGTGACTTGACGGGACTTCCCTGTGACGTCACGGGGAATTCCACAGGGAAGTCCTGTCATGTCCTGTGCGTCAGAGGGGGCGGGGTCACCGGGTGGCCCCGCCCCCGTTATTTAAGAACCATCAGACGAAGAGATGCCGTCACACAGCGGGAGCCTCCCTCCATGCCAGCATGGGTGCGGAGCGGCCCGGAGAAGAAAATGAAGAAGAGAAGAAGGAAGAAGAGAAGAGGATGAAGAAGATGAAGAGAAGAGCGGGAGCCTCTCCCCATGCCATGGGTGCGGAGCAGCCCGAGGAGAAGAAGATAGAAGACGCCGCGGAAGAGATGCTGGACGAGAACGCCGGAGGAAGAACCAGAAGAGCCAGAAGAACCAGAAGAAGAAGAAGATGAAGGAAGATAGAAGAAAGAAGAAGCATTTAAATAAAGGAATTGTCAAAAACTGTCTCTTGTCATTTTTAACATTTTTGACAGTTTTTTAGTGAAATGGTAGGGGTAAGTACCCCCTTACCATTTCACACAGGGGGGGGGGCCGGGATCTGGGGGTCCCCTTGTTAAAGGGGGCTTCCAGATTCCGATAAGCCCCCCGCCCGCAGACCCCCACAACCACCAGCAGGGTTGTGGGGATGAGGCCCTTGTCCTCATCAACATGGGGACAAGGTGTTTTGGGGGACTACCCCAAAGCACCCTCCCAATGTTGAGGGCATGTGGCCTGGTACGGTTCAGGAGGGGGGGCCGCACTCTCGTCCCCCCCTCTTTTCCTGCGGCCTGCCAGGTTGCGTGCTCGGATAAGGGTCTGGTATGGATTTTTGGGGGGACCCCACGCTGTTTTTTTTTTTTTTTTTTGGCGCGGGGTTCCCCTTAAAATCCATACCAGACATGAAGGGTCTGGTATGGAATTTAGGGGGAACCCCACGTCATTTTTTTTTTAAATTTTGGCCGGGGGTTCCCCTTAATATCCATACCAGACCTGAAGGGCCTGGTATGGAATTTAGGGGGACTCCCACGTCATTTTTTTTTTTTAATTTTGGTTCGGGGTTTCCCTGTGTTGAATTCCCATGCCGTTTTTATCAATGAACTTCTATGTGTATTGTCGGCAATGAGCCGCGGGTATTTTTAAATGGGTTTTTTTCCTTCGAAATGTCATTTTGCTGTCAGACTGTTCTAAACACGGGAAACATGCGCCCCTTTACAGGCATACTATAGACACCCCCCAGGTACGAAATTTAAAGGGATATTACACTTTTATTGTTTGACTTTAAGCATTATTAAAATCACTGCTCCTGAAAAAACGGCCGTTTTTAAAACTTTTTTTTTGCATTGATCCATGTCCCCTGGGGCAGGACCCGGGTCCCCAAACACTTTTTATGACAATAACTTGCATATAAGCCTTTAAAATTAGCACTTTTGATTTCTCCTATAGACTTTTAAAGGGTGTTCTGCGGCATTCGAATTTGCCGCGAACAGCCCAAATTGTTCGCTGTTCGGCGAACTTGCGAACAGCCAATGTTCGAGTCGAACATGAACTCGAAGCTCATCCCTAGTGATCAGTGAGAAGAATGCTCCTTACATTGGTGATCAGTGAGAAGAATGCTCCTTACATTGGTGATCAGTGAGAAGAATGCTCCTTACATTGGTGATCAGTGGGAAGAATGTTCCTTACATTGGTGATCAGTGAGAAGAATGTTCCTTACATTGGTAATCAGTGAGAAGAATGTTCCTTACATTGGTGATCAGTGAGAAGAATGTTCCTTACATTGGTGATCAGTGAGAAGAATGTTCCTTACATTGGTGATCAGTGGGAAGAATGTTCCTTACATTGGTGATCAGTGAGAAGAATGTTCCTTACATTGGTGATCAGTGAGAAGAATGTTCCTTACATTGGTGATCAGTGAGAAGAATGTTCCTTACATTGGTGATCAGTAGGAAGAATGTTCCTTACATTGGTGATCAGTGGGAAGAATGTTCCTTACATTGGTGATCAGTGAGAAGAATGCTCCTTACATTGGTGATCAGTGAGAAGAATGTTCCTTACATTGGTGATCAGTGAGAAGAATGTTCCTTACATTGGTGATCAGTGAGAAGAATGTTCCTTACATTGGTGATCAGTAGGGATGAGCTTCGTGTTCGAGTCGAACCCATGTTCGACTCGAACATCGGCTGTTCGACCGTCCGTCGAATTGCGAACGTTATGGGCCGTTCGCGCCAAATTCGTGTGGCGCGTCACGGCCCATAATTCACTGCGGCATCGCAGTGCATTGCTGGCTGATGATTGGCCAAGCATGCACTATGACCCGCATGCTTGGCCAATCACAGCGCCGTCAGTAGAGAGAGCTGTAATTGGCCAAAGCCAGGGTGGCTTTGGCCAATTATGGCTCAGGGGATTTAGTACACGCCCCACACTATATAAGGCCGCCTGCACGGCGGCCCTGTGTAGTGTGTTCCGGTGTGCTGATAGAGAGAGAGACAGACAGTGTCATTTGATTTGAGAGCTAGATTAGGCTAGATCTGTTCCTGCTATTTACATTTAGTGCAGTGCGTCCTGCTCACAGTGTTCAGCTAGATCCGTTCCTGCTATTTACATTTAGTGCAGTGCGTCCTGCTCACAGTGTTCAGCTAGATCCGTTCCTGCTATTTACATTTAGTGCAGTCAGTGCGTCCTGCTCACAGTGTTCAGCTAGATTTGTTCCTGCTATTTACATTTAGTGCAGTCAGTGCGTCCTGCTCACAGTGTTCAGCTAGATCTGTTCCTGCTATTTACATTTAGTGCAGTGCGTCCTGCTCACAGTGTTCAGCTAGATCCGTTCCTGCTATTTACATTTAGGGCAGTGCGTCCTGCTCACAGTGTTCAGCTAGATCCGTTCCTGCTATTTACATTTAGTGCAGTCAGTGCGTCCTGCTCACAGTGTTCAGCTAGATCCGTTCCTGCTATTTACATTTAGTGCAGTGCGTCCTGCTCACAGTGTTCAGCTAGATCCGTTCCTGCTATTTACATTTAGTGCAGTCAGTGCGTCCTGCTCACAGTGTTCAGCTAGATTTGTTCCTGCTATTTACATTTAGTGCAGTCAGTGCGTCCTGCTCACAGTGTTCAGCTAGATCTGTTCCTGCTATTTACATTTAGTGCAGTGCGTCCTGCTCACAGTGTTCAGCTAGATCCGTTCCTGCTATTTACATTTAGTGCAGTGCGTCCTGCTCACAGTGTTCAGCTAGATCCGTTCCTGCTATTTACATTTAGTGCAGTCAGTGCGTCCTGCTCACAGTGTTCAGCTAGATTTGTTCCTGCTATTTACATTTAGTGCAGTGCGTCCTGCTCACAGTGTTCAGCTAGATCCGTTCCTGCTATTTACATTTAGTGCAGTGCGTCCTGCTCACAGTGTTCAGCTAGATCTGTTCCTGCTATTTACATTTAGTGCAGTCAGTGCGTCCTGCTCACAGTGTTCAGCTAGATCCGTTCCTGCTATTTACATTTAGTGCAGTGCGTCCTGCTCACAGTGTTCAGCTAGATCCGTTCCTGCTATTTACATTTAGTGCAGTGCGTCCTGCTCACAGTGTTCAGCTAGATCTGTTCCTGCTATTTACATTTAGTGCAGTCAGTGCGTCCTGCTCACAGTGTTCAGCTAGATCCGTTCCTGCTATTTACATTTAGTGCAGTGCGTCCTGCTCACAGTGTTCAGCTAGATCTGTTCCTGCTATTTACATTTAGTGCAGTCAGTGCGTCCTGCTCACAGTGTTCAGCTAGATCTGTTCCTGCTATTTACATTTAGTGCAGTGCGTCCTGCTCACAGTGTTCAGCTAGATCCGTTCCTGCTATTTACATTTAGTGCAGTCAGTGCGTCCTGCTCACAGTGTTCAGCTAGATCCGTTCCTGCTATTTACATTTAGTGCAGTCAGTGCGTCCTGCTCACAGTGTTCAGCTAGATCCGTTCCTGCTATTTACATTTAGTGCAGTGCGTCCTGCTCACAGTGTTCAGCTAGATCCGTTCCTGTTATCTTCCTACTGACAGGCAGGCTTGTCTGGTTACAGTATATAAAGCTACCTGAAGAAAATTACAGGTGTTCTATCCCAGCTTAGTGCAGCTACAGGCCATTAGTATGTCTGGAAGGCCAAGAAGGGGAGGCAGACAGTCACAAGCCAATAAGAGAGGGCAAGCAGGCTCTGTGTCTAGTGCTGGTCGTGGAGACGGTGCATCCTCATCAGCCCGTGGCCATGGGACACGCTTGGCCTTTTTTTCGGCAGCTGGCCGTGTTGAGCCGCAACATGCGGAAGACTTGGTCGAGTGGATGACCAAGCCGTCCTCATCCTCCTCATCCTCTCTCACCCATGCCCAGGGTGCTTTGTCTGGCAAAGCAGCGGCCTCTTACCTCAGCTCAATGTCATCAGTGACTCCTTCCCTAGCTCCACCATGTCCTCATGAGGATTCCCTCGAACTGTTTGACCACAGTGTTGGGTACATGCTCCAGGAGGATGCCCAGCGTTTGGAAGGCTCTGATGATGATACTGAGCTCGATGAAGGCAGTAACATGAGCACGGACAGAGGGGGTGCCCAAGAAGGACAGCAATCTGGCAGTCATGCTCCCCCTGCTGCAGCATACTGCCAGGTTTGCTCCAGTGATGAGGAGGGAGGGGATGATGAGGTCACTGACTCAACGTGGGTGCCTGATAGGAGAGAGGAGGAGGAGGAGGAGGTGGCACATCACCAACGAGGCAGGATGCCCTCCAGGGGCCAGCCTAAGGGCAGCACATTGACTGCATCACACCCCAAAGCTCCACATGTGCAGGGTGCTGCAGTCTCTGCGCGTTATTCAAAAAGTTCTTTGCTGTGGGCCTTTTTTGAGACGAGTGCATCAGATCGCACCGCTGCTATTTGCAACATATGTCTCAAGCGTATCTCGCGTGGCCAAAACATCTCCCGCTTGGGTACCACATGCTTGACCAGACATATGTTGACCTGCCATGCAGTTCGTTGGCAAGCATATCTAAAAGACCCACACCAAAGAACAAAGAGGATCTCTCCTTGCTCCTCATCAGCTGAGATTTCCAACCCCACTAGACCTTCAGTCCTCTCTGAGACCTGCAGTGAGAGGAATGAAAGTGTAGAATTAGGTGTGTCACAGCCAAGTACTTGTGGGCAATCTGCTTTTGGTACACCGACGCCAGATTGTACCAGGCAAATTTCCCTGCCCCAGCTGCTGCACCGCCGAAAGAAGTTTGCTCCCAGCCATCCACATGCCCAGCGGTTGAATGCTAGCTTGGCAAAATTGCTAGCACTTCAACTGCTGCCTTTTCAGTTGGTAGACTCTGCCCCCTTCCGTGAGTTTGTGGAATGTGCGGTTCCTCAGTGGCAGGTACCCAAACGCCACTTTTTCTCACGGAAGGCGATTCCAGCTCTCTACCGGCATGTGGAAGGCAATGTCCATGCCTCGCTGGACAGGGCGGTCAGCGGTAAGGTGCATATTACCGCTGACTCATGGTCCAGCAGGCATGGACAGGGACGTTACTTAAGTTTCACGGCGCATTGGGTGACTCTGCTGGCAGCTGGGAAGGATGCAGGACAAGGTGCAGTAGTGTTGGAGGTTGTTCCGCCACCACGCCTCCAAAATGCTGATTGTGACACACCTCTCTCCTCCACCCCCTCCTCTTCTTCTTCCTCCATGGCCTCTTCCTCGGAACCAGCGGTGCTCCGTAGGCGTTCAAGGGGCTACGCAAGTACGCAGGCCAAAAGATGCCATGCGGTGCTTGAGCTGGTGTGCTTGGGGGACAGGAGCCACACTGGGGCAGAGGTTCTGTCAGCTCTGCAGGGGCAGGTTCAGAGGTGGTTGACGCCACGCCAACTTAAGGCAGGAATGGTGGTTTGCGACAATGGCACCAACCTCCTCTCTGCCCTCCGACAGGGACAACTGACCCATGTGCCCTGTTTGGCTCACGTCCTTAACTTGGTGGTGCAGCGGTTCTTGGGCAGGTACCCGGGCTTACAGGATGTCCTGAGGCAGGCCAGGAAAGTCTGTGTGCATTTCCGCCGGTCATATAATGCCAGTGCTCGGCTGACGGACCTCCAAAAGGAGTTTAACCTGCCCAAGAACCGCCTAATCTGTGACATGCCCACCAGGTGGAACTCAACGTTGGCCATGCTGCAGCGGCTGCACACGCAGCAGAGGGCCATCAATGAGTACCTGTGCGACTATGGCACCAGGACAGGGTCAGGGGAGCTTGGTTTTTTTTCCCCACGCCAGTGGGCCATGATCAGGGATGCATGCACTGTCCTGTCACCATTCGAGGAGGCCACGAGGATGGTGAGCACTGACAGTGCATGCATCAGTGACACTGTCCCCCTTGTCCACCTGTTGGAGCACACGCTGCGTGGAATAATGGACAGGGCACTTGAGGCAGAACAGAGGCAGGAAGAGGAGGACTTCCTTAGCTCTCAAGGCCCCCTTTATCCAGACAGTGTTCCTGCGTGCCCGCCGATCACACAGGAAGAGGACGAGGAGGAGGAGGAGGAAGATTGTGTCAGTATGGAGGTGGAGCCTGGCACTCAGCATCAGCAGTCTTTAAGGGATCAGTCCCAAGGAACACATGGACTTGTACGTGGCTGGGAGGAGGTGGCTGCGGACGTTGTTGTCCTTAGTGACCCAGAGGACTCCGGACCGAATGCCTCAGCAAACCTACGCTGCATGGCCTCCCTGATCCTGCAAAGCCTGCGTAAGGATCCTCGTATTCGTGGTATCAAGGAGAAGGACCAATACTGGCTGGCAACCCTCCTTGATCCACGTTACAAGGGTAAGGTTGCGGACCTTATCTTGCCATCGCAGAGGGAGCAGAGGATGAAACATCTTCGGGAGGCCTTGCAGAAAGGTCTGTGCAACGCGTTCCCAGAGACTGGGAGGTTACAAACTCCTGTTTCTGGACAACGTGTTGCTGAGGCTTCGGTCAGTCAAAGAAGGAGCGGTGGAGAAGGTGGCCGTCTGACCGATGCGTTCAGACAATTTTTTGGTCCACAGCCCCAAGGTATGATCGGTTCCAGCAACCATCGCCAGCGTCTGTTTTACATGGTGCAGGAATACCTAGGGGCAAGATCAGACTTGGACACCTTTCCCACCGAAAATCCTCTGGGTTACTGGGTCTTGAGGATGGATCACTGGCCAGAGCTTGCACAGTATGCAATTGAGCTACTGGCCTGTCCTGCATCCAGCGTTCTTTCGGAACGCACATTCAGTGCTGCTGGAGGCGTGGTAACCGATCACAGGGTGCGTCTGTCCACTGACTCGGTCGATCGGCTGACCTTCATAAAAATGAATCAGTCTTGGATCACCACCAGCTACCAAGCACCTGATGCTGATGTAACTGAATAATTTTTTTCAGATCCCTTCAAAGACTGCCTATGCTGATGCTGAGTGACTATCCCTGAGTAATTATCCTCTTCCTCCTCAATCATCACGCTGATAGCTTGTAAGAACATTTTTGGTTCTGGGCGCCACCACCAGTGCCTAAGGCACAATTTTTCAGCCCCTGTATAACAGGGGCGTGTAATTACAATTTTTGATGTAATACTTTGCAGCAGGGCTCGTTCCTGCATTCCAACTAGAGTGTCTGTGAGGGGTTGCAGTGTTGTGGCACCAGCACCAGTGCCTAAGGCCCAATTTTTCTGCCCCTGTCTAACAGGGGCGTGTAATTACAATTTTTGATGCAATACTTTGCAGCAGGGCTCGTTCCTGCGTTCCAACTAGAGTGTCTGTGAGGGGTTGCAGTGTTGTGGCACCAGCACCAGTGCCTAAGGCCCAATTTTTCTGCCCCTGTCTAACAGGGGCGTGTAATTACAATTTTTGATGCAATACTTTGCAGCAGGGCTCGTTCCTGCGTTCCAACTAGAGTGTCTGTGAGGGGTTGCAGTGTTGTGGCACCAGCACCAGTGCCTAAGGCCCAATTTTTCTGCCCCTGTCTAACAGGGGCGTGTAATTACAATTTTTGATGCAATACTTTGCAGCAGGGCTCGTTCCTGCGTTCCAACTAGAGTGTCTGTGAGGGGTTGCAGTGTTGTGGCACCAGCACCAGTGCCTAAGGCCTAATTTTTCAGCTCCTGTTCAACAGGGGCATGTAATTACAATTCTTGATCTAATATTTCACAGCAGGGCCCTGTGAGGGCTTACAGTGTTTTGGCCACAGCAACACCTAAGGCCAAAATTTCTGCTGAGTATATAGGGCAGGACCCTACTTTCAAACATCTAACTTACAAACGACTCCTACTTGCAAACGGAAGGAGACAACAGGAAGTGAGATGAAATCTACCCCTAGGAAGGGAAATTCTCTCATGTAAGAGTTAATATGGGAAAACAATTTCTCCTTTCCACTGATGCTTTCCAATCCTTGTTCCACAAAAAAACCCAAATTTTCAAAAAACATTTTTCATTGGGACAAAAAAGTGAGGTGAAATCTTCTGAAGAGGAGGAAAGACGCAAAACAAATGTCACAGGGGTGATAACCCTTCCCTATGTTTTCCAAAAAGCTTAGAAAAGATTTTTTGGCTGGAGCTAAACACGTTAAAAATGTTCAAAATTAGAAACAGATTCTACTTAACAACAAACCTACAGTCCCTGTCTTGTTTGCACCGCCTGTATACTGCTGTTCAGAGTATATAGGGACCTTTCCTTATTTTAATTTGGGTGCGGGGTTCCCCTTAATATCCATACAAGACCCAAAGGGCCTGGTAATGGACTGGGGGGGTACCCATGCCGTTTGTCTCACTGATTTTCATCCATATTGCCAGGACCCGACATGACATTAAACCCGCAAGCAGTTTTA
This sequence comes from Lithobates septentrionalis, assembly GCA_037952835.1. Classification (NCBI taxonomy): domain Eukaryota; kingdom Metazoa; phylum Chordata; class Amphibia; order Anura; family Ranidae; genus Lithobates; species Lithobates septentrionalis. The sequence continues at coordinate 226,718 of JBBDGP010002476.1, read as the reverse complement.
AATGAGATTTTTTCCTTTAAAAATGACATTTGGTGCAGGGACTGTTCTAAACATGGGAAACACGCGTCACTTTACAGGCATACTATAGACACCCCCCAGGTACGATATTTAAAGGAATATTTCACTTTTTTTTTTTTACTTTACAGCCATCATTAAAAGTCACTGCTGCACCGAAAAAACGGCCGTTTTTAAAAGTTTTTTTTGCATTGATACATGTCCCCTGGGGTAGGACCCGGGTCCCCACACCCTTTTTAGGACAATACCATGCAAATTAGCCTTTAAAATGAGCACTTTTGATTTCGAACGTTCGAGTCCCATAGACGTCAATGGGGTTCTAACGTTCGTGCGAACTTGCGGTCCGTTCGCGGGTTCTGGTGCGAACCGAACCGGGGGGTGTTCGGCTCATCCCTAGTGATCAGTGAGAAGAATGTTCCTTACATTGGTGATCAGTGGGAAGAATGTTCCTTACATTGGTGATCAGTGAGAAGAATGTTCCTTACATTGGTGATCAGTGAGAAGAATGTTCCTTACATTGGTGATCAGTGAGAAGAATGTTCCTTACATTGGTGATCAGTGGGAAGGAGGAGGAGGACACACCCAAGGAGCTCTCTGAGAACCAGCCTTTTTTCAAGCCTGGGCCTTGCCTGCTAGTTTTGGCTCAGGAATAATGCCTGATCCTGGGGGAGGCCCTGGGAGGGATCCCCCTGATGACACGGGGCCTAGTGAGGAGGAGGTGGAGGATCTGACTGTGGGTCCAGGCCCTGGTATGGATGCGAGTATCTTCAGACCAGTGCTGGGACAAGGTCATTTGGTGCCCAGGGCGGAGATGGCAAACTGCGCCCCCCCCCCCCCCCCCGACCCCTGTTTTTCACAGATTTTCCCCGATGTGCACCTGCGGCGGCGCGCGGGGAGGAATTAAATAGGAGGACAAAAACTTTTATCTTAGATGTTTACACTTATACCCCTTTCACATTGGGGCACTTTGCAGGCGCTACTGCGCTAAAAACAGCACCTGCAAAACGCCCTGAAAGAGCCGCTACTGTGTCTCCAATGTGAAAGCCCCGAGAACTTTCACACTGGAGCGGTGCGCTGGCAGGACGGTAAAAAAAGTCCTGCTAGCAGCATCTTTGGAGTGAAGGAGTGGTGTGTAATGATGGTAAAGCAGCGCTAAAAATAGCTCAGTTTTACCACCGATGCCGCCCCTGCCCCAGTGTGAAAGGGGGCTTAAGGTTTTTAATGTAGAGCCTGGTGCAACTAATGCACAAAGGGCTTAATTAACTGTGACTGGTCACAAATGCATCAGTGAACAATGGCAATACATTAACCCCCCCCCCCCCCCCATGCTGCATATTACAGAAATTAAAACTAGCATTGCTAATTAACCTCCCCTCAGCCTCCCCCCCTCCCCCATTCATGTATTATTCTGCTGCAGATTAATAAATGAACTGTCTGAATACGATTGGGGGAGGGGGGGAGGCTGAGGGGATGTTAATTACCAATGCTACCTATTTTTTAATTTCTGTAATATGCAGCATGGGGGGGGGGGTAATGTATTGCCATTGGTCACTGATGCATCAGTGACCAGTGGCAGTACATTAACCCCCCCCCCCCCCTCCCATGCTGCATATTACAGAAATTAAAAAATAGGTAGCATTGGTAATTAACCTCTCCTCAGCCTCCCCCCCTCCCCTCATCGGATTCAGACACTTTATTTTAATATCTGCAGATGGCATTGCATTTGTTATTATCTGTTTAGTGCTTACTTTTGTGTCTTGTCTTGTGTCCGTTGTGTGATATACACACTTTGTTGCAGAGGCGTAACTATAACCTTCAGGGCCCCAGTGCAAGAAACCATGAAGGGCCCCTGACCCGCACTATGATGGGGGAGGGGGGGGGGTATTGTGAAAGAATGAGGGGCAGTATGACGGGGTATTTTGACAGGAGGGGGCAGTGTGACCAAAGAAGGGTATCTGGAAAGTGTGACCAGAGGGGGGAGTGTGATAAGAGGGGGCACTGTGAAAGAAGGGGGGCAGTGTGACAAGAAGGGGCAGTGTGACAGGAGGGGGCAGTATGACAGGGGGATATTGTGACAAGAGGGGGGCAGTGTGACAGGAAAAGGATACCTGGGAAGTATTACAAGAGGGGGGCAGTGTAATGAGGGAGCACTGTGAAAGGAGGGGGACTGTTTAACAAGAGGGGGGTAGATATGACAGAAGGGGGACAGTGTGTGGGGGGCACAGTGTGAGAGGGGACAGTGTGTGGGGGGCACAGTGTGAGAGGGGACAGTGTGAGAGGGGGACAGTGTGTGGGGGGGACAGTGTGTGGGGGGGACAGTGTGTGGGGGGGACAGTGTGTGGGGGGGACAGTGTGTGGGGGGGGACAGTGTTAGAGGGGAGAGTGTTAGAGGGGACAGTGTTAGAGGGGACAATGTGGGGGGGGGACAGTGTGGGGGGGGCAGTGTTAGAGGGGACAGTGTGGGGGGGGACAGTGTGAAAGGGGGGACAGTGTGAGAGGGGACAGTGTGAGAGGGGACAGTGTGAGAGGGGACAGTGTGAGAGAGGGGACAGTGTGTGGGGGGACAGTGTGTGGGGGGACAGTGTGTGGGGGGACAGTGTGAGAGAGGACAGTGTGAGAGGGGACAGTGTGAGAGCGGACAGTGTGAGAGCGGACAGTGTGTGGGGGGGGGGGGCAGTGTGTGGGGGGACAGTGTGAGAGGGGGCAGTGTGAGAGGGGACAGTGTGTGGGGGGACAGTGTGAGAGGGGACAGTGTGTGCCCCCCACACACTGTGTGTGAGAGGGGACAGTGTGTGGGGGGACAGTGTGAGAGGGGACAGTGTGTGGGGGGACAGTGTGAGAGGGGACAGTGTGAGAGGGGACAGTGTGAGAGGGGACAGTGTGTGGGGGGACAGTGTGAGAGGGGACAGTGTGAGAGGGGACAGTGTGTGGGGGGACAGTGTGTGGGGGGACAGTGTGAGAGGGGACAGTGTGTGGGGGGACAGTGTGTGGGGGGACAGTGTGTGGGGGGACAGTGTGAGAGGGGACAGTGTGTGGGGGGACAGTCTGTGGGGGGACAGTGTGAGAGGGGACAGTGTGAGAGGGGACAGTGTGAGAGGGGACAGTGTGTGGGGGGACAGTGTGTGGGGGGACAGTGTGAGAGGGGACAGTGTGAGAGGGGATAGTGTGTGGGGGGACAGTGTGTGGGGGGACAGTGTGAGAGGGGACAGTGTGAGAGGGGACAGTGTGAGAGGGGACAGTGTGTGGGGGGACAGTGTGTGGGGGGACAGTGTGAGAGGGGACAGTGTGTGGGGGGACAGTGTGTGGGGGGACAGTGTGTGGGGGGACAGTGTGAGAGGGGACAGTGTGTGGGGGGACAGTGTGAGAGGGGACAGTGTGAGAGGGGACAGTGTGTGGGGGGACAGTGTGTGGGGGGACAGTGTGAGAGGGGACAGTGTGTGGGGGGACAGTGTGTGGGGGGACAGTGTGAGAGGGGTCAGTGTGTGGGGGGACAGTGTGAGAGGGGGCAGTGTGTGGGGGGACAGTGTGAGAGGGGACAGTGTGTGGGGGGACAGTGTGTGGGGGGACAGTGTGTGGGGGGACAGTGTGTGGGGGGACAGTGTGAGGGGGGACAGTGTGAGAGGGGGCAGTGTGTGGGGGGACAGTGTGAGAGGGGACAGTGTGTGGGGGGACAGTGTGAGAGGGGACAGTGTGAGAGGGGACAGTGTGAGAGGGGACAGTGTGTGGGGGGACAGTGTGAGAGGGGACAGTGTGTGGGGGGACAGTGTGAGAGGGGACAGTGTGAGAGGGGACAGTGTGAGAGGGGACAGTGTGTGGGGGGACAGTGTGAGAGGGGACAGTGTGTGGGGGGACAGTGTGAGAGGGGACAGTGTGTGGGGGGACAGTGTGAGAGGGGACAGTGTGTGGGGGGACAGTGTGAGAGGGGACAGTGTGAGAGGGGACAGTGTGTGGGGGGACAGTGTGTGGGGGGACAGTGTGAGAGGGGACAGTGTGAGAGGGGACAGTGTGAGAGGGGACAGTGTGAGAGGGGACAGTGTGTGGGGGGACAGTGTGAGGGGGGACAGTGTGTGGGGGGACAGTGTGAGAGGGGACAGTGTGAGAGGGGACAGTGTGTGGGGGGACAGTGTGAGAGGGGACAGTGTGTGGGGGGACAGTGTGAGAGGGGACAGTGTGAGAGGGGACAGTGTGTGGGGGGACAGTGTGTGGGGGGACAGTGTGAGAGGGGACAGTGTGTGGGGGGACAGTGTGTGGGGGGACAGTGTGTGGGGGGACAGTGTGTGAGGGGACAGTGTGTGGGGGGACAGTGTGAGAGGGGACAGTGTGAGAGGGGACAGTGTGTGGGGGACAGTGTGTGGGGGGACAGTGTGAGAGGGGACAGTGTGTGGGGGGACAGTGTGAGAGGGGACAGTGTGTGGGGGACAGTGTGAGAGGGGACAGTGTGAGAGGGGACAGTGTGAGAGGGGACAGTGTGAGAGGGGACAGTGTGTGGGGGGACAGTGTGAGAGGGGACAGTGTGTGGGGGGACAGTGTGAGAGGGGACAGTGTGTGGGGGGACAGTGTGAGAGGGGACAGTGTGAGAGGGGACAGTGTGTGGGGGGACAGTGTGAGAGGGGACAGTGTGTGGGGGGACAGTGTGTGGGGGGACAGTGTGAGAGGGACAGTGTGTGGGGGGACAGTGTGTGGGGGGACAGTGTGAGAGGGGACAGTGTGTGGGGGGACAGTGTGAGAGGGGACAGTGTGAGAGGGGACAGTGTGTGGGGGGACAGTGTGAGAGGGGGCAGTGTGTGGGGGACAGTGTGAGAGGGGACAGTGTGAGAGGGGACAGTGTGTGGGGGGACAGTGTGTGGGGGGACAGTGTGTGGGAGTGTGGGACTGGAGGTGAAGGACAGTGTGTGAGAGGGGACAGTGTGAGAGGGGACAGTGTGTGGGGGGACAGTGTGTGGGGGGACAGTGTGTGGGGGGACAGTGTGAGAGGGGACAGTGTGTGGGGGGACAGTGTGAGAGGGGACAGTGTGTGGGGGGACAGTGTGAGAGGGGACAGTGTGAGAGGGGACAGTGTGAGAGGGGACAGTGTGAGAGGGGACAGTGTGTGGGGGGACAGTGTGAGAGGGGACAGTGTGTGGGGGGACAGTGTGAGAGGGGACAGTGTGTGGGGGGACAGTGTGAGAGGGGACAGTGTGAGAGGGGACAGTGTGTGGGGGGACAGTGTGAGAGGGGACAGTGTGAGAGGGGACAGTGTGTGGGGGGACAGTGTGTGGGGGGACAGTGTGAGAGGGGACAGTGTGTGGGGGGACAGTGTGTGGGGGGACAGTGTGTGGGGGGACAGTGTGTGAGGGGACAGTGTGTGGGGGGACAGTGTGAGAGGGACAGTGTGAGAGGGGACAGTGTGTGGGGGGACAGTGTGTGGGGGGACAGTGTGTGGGGGGACAGTGTGAGAGGGGGACAGTGTGTGGGGGGACAGTGTGAGAGGGGACAGTGTGTGGGGGGACAGTGTGAGAGGGGACAGTGTGAGAGGGGACAGTGTGAGAGGGGACAGGTGTGAGAGGGGACAGTGTGTGGGGGGACAGTGTGAGAGGGGACAGTGTGAGAGGGGACAGTGTGTGGGGGGACAGTGTGAGAGGGGACAGTGTGAGAGGGGACAGTGTGTGGGGGGACAGTGTGAGAGGGGACAGTGTGTGGGGGGACAGTGTGTGGGGGGACAGTGTGAGAGGGGACAGTGTGTGGGGGGACAGTGTGTGGGGGGACAGTGTGAGAGGGGACAGTGTGTGGGGGGACAGTGTGAGAGGGGACAGTGTGAGAGGGGACAGTGTGTGGGGGGACAGTGTGAGAGGGGACAGTGTGAGAGGGGACAGTGGGGGACAGTGTGTGGGGGGACAGTGTGAGAGGTGACAGTGTGTGGGGGACAGTGTGTGGGGGGACAGTGTGAGAGGGGACAGTGTGAGAGGGGACAGTGTGTGGGGGGACAGTGTGAGAGGGGACAGTGTGAGAGGGGACAGTGTGTGGGGGGACAGTGTGAGAGGGGACAGTGTGTGGGGGGACAGTGTGTGGGGGGACAGTGTGAGAGGGGACAGTGTGTGGGGGGACAGTGTGAGAGGGGACAGTGTGAGAGGGGACAGTGTGAGAGGGGACAGTGTGTGGGGGGACAGTGTGTGGGGGGACAGTGTGAGAGGGGACAGTGTGAGAGGGGACAGTGTGTGGGGGGACAGTGTGAGAGGGGACAGTGTGAGAGGGGACAGTGTGTGGGGGGACAGTGTGAGAGGGGACAGTGTGAGAGGGGACAGTGTGTGGGGGGACAGTGTGAGAGGGGACAGTGTGTGGGGGGACAGTGTGTGGGGGGACAGTGTGAGAGGGGACAGTGTGTGGGGGGACAGTGTGTGGGGGGACAGTGTGAGAGGGGACAGTGTGTGGGGGGACAGTGTGAGAGGGGACAGTGTGAGAGGGGACAGTGTGTGGGGGGACAGTGTGAGAGGGGACAGTGTGAGAGGGGACAGTGTGTGGGGGAACAGTGTGTGGGGGGACAGTGTGAGAGGGGACAGTGTGTGGGGGGACAGTGTGAGAGGGGACAGTGTGAGAGGGGACAGTGTGAGAGGGGACAGGTGTGGGGGGACAGTGTGAGAGGGGACAGTGTGAGAGGGGACAGTGTGAGAGGGGACAGTGTGTGGGGGGACAGTGTGAGAGGGGACAGTGTGAGAGGGGACAGTGTGTGGGGGGACAGTGTGAGAGGGGACAGTGTGAGAGGGGACAGTGTGTGGGGGGACAGTGTGAGAGGGGACAGTGTGTGGGGGGACAGTGTGAGAGGGGACAGTGTGAGAGGGGACAGTGTGTGGGGGGACAGTGTGAGAGGGGACAGTGTGTGGGGGGACAGTGTGTGGGGGGACAGTGTGAGAGGGGACAGTGTGAGAGGGGACAGTGTGTGGGGGGACAGTGTGAGAGGGGACAGTGTGAGAGGGGACAGTGTGTGGGGGGACAGTGTGAGAGGGGACAGTGTGTGGGGGGACAGTGTGTGGGGGGACAGTGTGAGAGGGGACAGTGTGTGGGGGGACAGTGTGAGAGGGGACAGTGTGTGGGGGGACAGTGTGAGAGGGGACAGTGTGAGAGGGGACAGTGTGAGAGGGGACAGTGTGAGAGGGGACAGTGTGTGGGGGGACAGTGTGAGAGGGGACAGTGTGTGGGGGGACAGTGTGAGAGGGGACAGTGTGTGGGGGGACAGTGTGAGAGGGGACAGTGTGAGAGGGGACAGTGTGTGGGGGGACAGTGTGAGAGGGGACAGTGTGTGGGGGGACAGTGTGTGGGGGGACAGTGTGAGAGGGGACAGTGTGTGGGGGGACAGTGTGTGGGGGGACAGTGTGAGAGGGGACAGTGTGTGGGGGGACAGTGTGAGAGGGGACAGTGTGAGAGGGGACAGTGTGTGGGGGGACAGTGTGAGAGGGGACAGTGTGAGAGGGGACAGTGTGTGGGGGGACAGTGTGAGAGGGGACAGTGTGTGGGGGGACAGTGTGTGGGGGGACAGTGTGAGAGGGGACAGTGTGAGAGGGGACAGTGTGTGGGGGGACAGTGTGAGAGGGGACAGTGTGAGAGGGGACAGTGTGTGGGGGGACAGTGTGAGAGGGGACAGTGTGTGGGGGGACAGTGTGTGGGGGGACAGTGTGAGAGGGGACAGTGTGTGGGGGGACAGTGTGAGAGGGGACAGTGTGTGGGGGGACAGTGTGTGGGGGGACAGTGTGAGAGGGGACAGTGTGAGAGGGGACAGTGTGTGGGGGGACAGTGTGAGAGGGGACAGTGTGTGGGGGGACAGTGTGAGAGGGGACAGTGTGAGAGGGGACAGTGTGTGGGGGGACAGTGTGAGAGGGGACAGTGTGTGGGGGGACAGTGTGTGGGGGGACAGTGTGAGAGGGGACAGTGTGTGGGGGGACAGTGTGTGGGGGGACAGTGTGAGAGGGGACAGTGTGTGGGGGGACAGTGTGAGAGGGGACAGTGTGAGAGGGGACAGTGTGTGGGGGGACAGTGTGAGAGGGGACAGTGTGAGAGGGGACAGTGTGTGGGGGGACAGTGTGAGAGGGGACAGTGTGTGGGGGAACAGTGTGTGGGGGGACAGTGTGAGAGGGGACAGTGTGTGGGGGGACAGTGTGAGAGGGGACAGTGTGAGAGGGGACAGTGTGAGAGGGGACAGTGTGTGGGGGGACAGTGTGTGGGGGGACAGTGTGAGAGGGGACAGTGTGAGAGGGGACAGTGTGAGAGGGGACAGTGTGAGAGGGGACAGTGTGTGGGGGGACAGTGTGAGAGGGGACAGTGTGTGGGGGGACAGTGTGAGAGGGGACAGTGTGAGAGGGGACAGTGTGAGAGGGGACAGTGTGTGGGGGGACAGTGTGAGAGGGGACAGTGTGTGGGGGGACAGTGTGTGGGGGGACAGTGTGAGAGGGGACAGTGTGTGAGGGGACAGTGTGAGAGGGGACAGTGTGAGAGGGGACAGTGTGAGAGGGGACAGTGTGAGAGGGGACAGTGTGTGGGGGGACAGTGTGAGAGGGGACAGTGTGAGAGGGGACAGTGTGAGAGGGGACAGTGTGTGGGGGGACAGTGTGAGAGGGGACAGTGTGAGAGGGGACAGTGTGAGAGGGGACAGTGTGAGAGGGGACAGTGTGTGGGGGGACAGTGTGAGAGGGGACAGTGTGAGAGGGGACAGTGTGAGAGGGGACAGTGTGTGGGGGGACAGTGTGAGAGGGGACAGTGTGAGAGGGGACAGTGTGAGAGGGGACAGTGTGTGGGGGGACAGTGTGAGAGGGGACAGTGTGAGAGGGGACAGTGTGTGGGGGGACAGTGTGAGAGGGGACAGTGTGAGAGGGGACAGTGTGTGGGGGGACAGTGTGAGAGGGGACAGTGTGTGGGGGGACAGTGTGAGAGGGGACAGTGTGAGAGGGGACAGTGTGTGGGGGGACAGTGTGAGAGGGGACAGTGTGTGGGGGGACAGTGTGTGGGGGGACAGTGTGAGAGGGGACAGTGTGAGAGGGGACAGTGTGTGGGGGGACAGTGTGAGAGGGGACAGTGTGAGAGGGGACAGTGTGTGGGGGGACAGTGTGAGAGGGGACAGTGTGTGGGGGGACAGTGTGTGGGGGGACAGTGTGAGAGGGGACAGTGTGTGGGGGGACAGTGTGAGAGGGGACAGTGTGTGGGGGGACAGTGTGAGAGGGGACAGTGTGAGAGGGGACAGTGTGAGAGGGGACAGTGTGAGAGGGGACAGTGTGTGGGGGGACAGTGTGAGAGGGGACAGTGTGTGGGGGGACAGTGTGAGAGGGGACAGTGTGTGGGGGGACAGTGTGAGAGGGGACAGTGTGAGAGGGGACAGTGTGTGGGGGGACAGTGTGAGAGGGGACAGTGTGTGGGGGGACAGTGTGTGGGGGGACAGTGTGAGAGGGGACAGTGTGTGGGGGGACAGTGTGTGGGGGGACAGTGTGAGAGGGGACAGTGTGTGGGGGGACAGTGTGAGAGGGGACAGTGTGAGAGGGGACAGTGTGTGGGGGGACAGTGTGAGAGGGGACAGTGTGAGAGGGGACAGTGTGTGGGGGGACAGTGTGAGAGGGGACAGTGTGTGGGGGGACAGTGTGTGGGGGGACAGTGTGAGAGGGGACAGTGTGAGAGGGGACAGTGTGTGGGGGGACAGTGTGAGAGGGGACAGTGTGAGAGGGGACAGTGTGTGGGGGGACAGTGTGAGAGGGGACAGTGTGTGGGGGGACAGTGTGTGGGGGGACAGTGTGAGAGGGGACAGTGTGTGGGGGGACAGTGTGAGAGGGGACAGTGTGTGGGGGGACAGTGTGTGGGGGGACAGTGTGAGAGGGGACAGTGTGAGAGGGGACAGTGTGTGGGGGGACAGTGTGAGAGGGGACAGTGTGAGAGGGGACAGTGTGTGGGGGGACAGTGTGAGAGGGGACAGTGTGTGGGGGGACAGTGTGTGGGGGGACAGTGTGAGAGGGGACAGTGTGTGGGGGGACAGTGTGTGGGGGGACAGTGTGAGAGGGGACAGTGTGTGGGGGGACAGTGTGAGAGGGGACAGTGTGAGAGGGGACAGTGTGTGGGGGGACAGTGTGAGAGGGGACAGTGTGTGGGGGGACAGTGTGAGAGGGGACAGTGTGTGGGGGAACAGTGTGTGGGGGGACAGTGTGAGAGGGGACAGTGTGTGGGGGGACAGTGTGAGAGGGGACAGTGTGAGAGGGGACAGTGTGAGAGGGGACAGTGTGAGAGGGGACAGTGTGAGAGGGGACAGTGTGAGAGGGGACAGTGTGAGAGGGGACAGTGTGTGGGGGGACAGTGTGAGAGGGGACAGTGTGAGAGGGGACAGTGTGTGGGGGGACAGTGTGAGAGGGGACAGTGTGAGAGGGGACAGTGTGAGAGGGGAGAGGTGGGTGGCCAGTGTTGTGCTTTACTTACATGAGAAGCAGCATGCTTCCTTGTCATGTCTGCACTCTGCAGGATGTCCCTCCAGGCAGCACACAGTTCACTTCCCGAATATCATTGTATCCAATGGAGAGGGGAGGGGCCTCTGACCTGAGCGTGTATTAACAAGACTCAGAGTGTACAAGCAGAGGGAGAAACTTGTGCACTCAATCTGCTGGTCAGAGGCCCCTCCCCTCTCCATTGTACTCACTGATATTCGGGAAGTGAACTGTGTGCTGCCTGGAGGGACATCCCGCAGAGCGCAGACATCACATAGCTGCCGATCGCCCCCTTACGCCCCCCTCTCCTGTATAGTTAGATGCCAGCCAGGGGAGGTGCGGCGTCTTGGGGCCCCCCCACACTGGCAGAATTCCAGGGCCCAGTCGCAAGTGCGACTGTTGCGACCCTGAAAATTCCGCCACTGCTTTGTTGGTTCCTCCTCGGTGGCTCCTCTAGGTTGCAGCTTCTGCAGCAGCTCTCTATCTCCTCCCATCCCGCCTCTGGCCATCAGTGATGTCACGCCGCCGGGACGGGACTACGAATCGCCTTCATAGGGGGAGAGAAGCGCTGACAGGGAAGGGGCTTGTGCAGTCTGTTTAGGCTTGTGCCGGGTGCAGGAGTGCACTCGGCACATAGTTACAGTACAGCTATTAGCAGCGCCGGCTGGTGTGTATGTACTACTATGATGAAGCACACTGCCAGCACTTCATCTGCGCCCCCCTCCCTTCAGCAAATTCTATCGCCCAGGGCATCCGCCCCTTCCGCCCCTGCTTCAGACAGAAGATTGTTGATCGTTTTAGGCAAATTGGAAGGGCTGAAGAGAAACTTCAAGTTTTGAAAACTGAACATAAAAACTTTAAAGCCAAATACTTCCAGGCCTGGAGTAGAAATCGCACAGCCATGAAGCCTGAGTTACAGGAATTGGAGGAAAAGGTAAAGCAGAAAACTTTATTGTTGGAGAAATTAAAAGTCAGAAGTGGAGCTTTTAAAGAAAAATTTGACAATGAGAAGAGATTTGCCAGCCAGTCGTCAGTAAGTTGCATGGATCAGCAGCCTCAGGTTATGGATGACCCGGGTCCATCTGCCTCTGCACCTCTCCCCCCATGTAAGGCCTTGGAATCGCCAGCGGCAACCAGCCAGGGGGTAGAGAGTGAGCATGGCACCCTGACCTTCATCCAGCAGATGGAGTCACCCCTGAGAGCAGACAAGGTTTCCATATCTGATGATCCATCAGAAATCCCTGAGGATGAGAGGAAAAATAAACCAGGGAATGAAGATGGACCTGCACCAAACACCCTGAACATGGATGTTTCTACTCCTGCATTTGCTGAGACCAGTAGTTCCTCTACCAAGTTTGCTGCATGTGTTTCACACAGTATGGCTGACACCAGCAAAGAGATTGCCTCACCTGAGCCTCCCTGTGTTCCAGCAGAGCTGATTGATGCTGATGGGGGAGGGGATCAGCACATTGCACCATGTGTAGTGGAAGCCATGGAGGTGTCAGACCAGCCTGCTGAAAGTCCTGTCCTGATGGAAGAGAACAGGCCAGCTGAAGATTCCACCAGCACAGCAGTGGGAACTGACACTGTTGGGAAGACTACAGGAACTGTGAATATACCAGCAAGTATTAAGAATGACAGTAATGATAAAACAATGAATGTGGTGGGTGGTGGTGAAGGGGTTAATACTGCTGGGAAAAATAAAAATGGCATTGCTCTCCCTGCTCAGCAGAGGAAAGACTCATCGATTGTGCAGACCAAATCTGTACAATCGATATCTGCTAGAAATGTGTCAGACGGTTCAAAACTCACAAATGTTTCTTCTGCTGGGAGAAATGTGGGCAGTCATGCATCTGTTCTGGGGAGTCGCACCAAGGAGGGTGGAGGGAATTTTAGTGGTCACAATTTGGGGGGGCTTGGTGGTGGGATGGTTGGTGGGTACAGGAGGAGGAATGTGGTTCAATTGAAGTGGGAGGGGGAGGGGACCCCACCAGTAAGGGGGAGGGTGGCTGAGTTGGTTCTGGAAATGGGGTTTAAAGCCTTGGATATCTTTGCTTTGATTTGCCCAGTGGGGAGTTATGAATTTGATTTGTCCTTTGTAAAGCCTGAGGGTTTGGATTTATTTTGGGAGCGATATAGGAGGTGCAAGGGCCTTCCGCAGTGGAGTGGTTTGGTGCCAAAGGTGATTTCCAGGCAGCCTCTGATAAAGTCGGTGACGATCCTGGTGCGTAACGAATCCATACCAGAGGCTGATTTGATAGTATGGCTACGCCGATATGGTGAGGTCCTCGCTCCACTGCGGAAGGTCCTTGATGAGCATGGGATATGGACAGGGGCCTGGACAGTGTCACTAAAATTGGGGGTGCTTGGAAATGTAGTTCAACACCTTCCCTGTTCAGCTTTTCTGGGGAGGGATAGGCTGACTATTTTTTACCAGGGTCAGCCTAAGGTCTGTAATAAATGTGGAGACAAAGGCCATTTTGAATCTACCTGTACCCGTAAGAAATGCTCACTATGCCAGAATCTGGACCATTTGGCTAAGGATTGTACTGAAATTCGCTGTAATTTGTGCCAAAAGCTCGGTCATCCTTATAGCCAGTGCCCGGAGGCATTACATAACTTGCCAGGATTGGAGGCTGAGTTGCAGAGGCTTGATAAAGAGGATGCTGTCTCTGTTATATCTGTTCCAGATTCTGTTTCCCCCAGTGATGTGGTCCCTGAGTCTGTCCCTCCTGTTTCTGTTACATCTGTTCCAGATTCTGTTTCACCTAGTGATGTGGTCCCTGAGTCTGTCCCTCCTGTTTCTGTTACATCTGTTCCAGATTCTGTTTCACCTAGTGATGTGGTCCCTGAGTCTGCCCCTCCTGTGTCTGTTACATCTGTTCCAGATTCTGTTTCCCCCAGTAATGTGATCCCTGAGTCTGTCCCTCCTGTGTCTGTTACATCTGTTGTTTTGGATTCTGTTCCCCCCAGTAATGTGGTCCCTGAGTCTGTCCCCCATGTGGTGGTCCCTAATCCTTCTGTACGTAGATCCTCCAGACTGGCAGAAGCTGCTGGGGGGGCAGGTTTGGCAGATCTTCCCTCTCGGCCTCCAGTCCCTGTCCCTCAGCGGCACAAACGTGGTCAGGGGAATGTGGGGGTGCTGGATGGGGGAGGGGTTGAGGGAAAGGTGTCCATATCCCATGTCTCACCCTCTGTTGAGGGGGATTCGGATGATGAGGGGTGGGAGAAGTTTAGGAGGAAGAAAAAGAAGAAGAGGAAGACAAGTAAAGTGGTCATTTCTTCCTCAGGGTCGGACCCAGGAGGGGTTCCTCTTGGTAATACTTTTTCAGTTTTGTCGGGTGATGAGATGTCTGATATATCTTTCTCTTTATCATCCATGGATGAGGGGGAGTCACGTAGTCTTAAGAGAGCTGTTTCTGGTGATGAGAGTGTGGCAAAGGTTAAGAAACGACTACCCCAATCATCCTGATGGCAGTTCCCACTCCGATAAAGGTGGCGACCATTAATGTCGCCAGCATTAAATCTGCAAGAGCTCGTGATATTGCCTTATTTTTGGTCAGCGAGTTTGATGCCGAGATTTTATTTTTGCAAGAGACCTGGCTCAATACTTTGGCCGATGTCCATCTAGCAAAAAGGGAGTGGAGATGCGGTCCCTCCTTTTGGTCTCTTGCGGCTGAGCCCTGCAGCGGAGTTGCGGTCCTTTTTAAAACCGATATGGTAACGTGCCGGCGGGTAATTGAGGTAGAAATGGGGAGATGCATGGTCTTAGACGTCTCTGTTAGGGGGCAGGACCTGCGCCTGATTAATATCTATGGACCGCAGTCAAAATGGGGCAGGAAATGCCTCTTCACAGAGATCAAGCCCTTCCTTTTTACGTCCCAGCAGGTTGTCTTTGGAGGTGATTTTAACACCATAATTAGGCCTGAAGACAGGAGAGGCTCCATAGACAGGCTGGGTTATGATAGCGTTTTTCTTAGAGATATGGTGAGACAAGCAGGCCTGGTAGATGTGCATATTAAGCACTGCCCTGGCAGCACAGGATTCACATTTCAGAGAGGGAATAGTCAGAGTAGGATAGATAGGCGGTGGAGTTCTCTGACCACTGTATGTTGTCTGTGACTCTGAATGCCTCGGACACTCCACCCAGGGGAAGGGGTACCTGGAAACTGAATTCGACTCTCCTGGAAGATGTAGAGGTAAGACAATCCTTTGAGGATTTTTTTCAGGCACAGGTTTCTATTCTGGACTTTTGCAGCAGTAAGTCAGAGTGGTGGGAGCTTGTGAAACAAAGGGCAATTGGACTTTTCAAGGCCATAAGTAAGAAGAAGCAGCTTGGTATGTACATTGCCTACCAGCATTTGCGGAGGAAGCTTGATCGTCTTGTCTCGTATAGAAGGGATCCAGGGGAGATCTCTGAGGTGAAGTTTCTTCTTAGGAAGTGTCAATACGACCGGCATGCCTCCTTGGTTCTGGAGAGGGATTATGGAAAATATCACTCGCCTGATCCTTACCAGAACTGTAAGCAAGGCATAGCAGTTAAGACGGTCATAGGCCTGAGGGATAGTATGGGTTCCCTGGTGAAGTCCAGATCAGGGATCCTGGAGATCTTCAGATCATATTACGCAGACCTTCTGGGAAGAAAGGACCTTTGTCGGGACAGGATGGAAAGCTTTCTGGATTCTACTCCAGGATTGGGAAATGGTACGTTGCCTTTGATGGATTTGACAGAACCAATTTCAGTGGATGAGGTAGTTCATGCTATAGAGAAGCTGGCTACCAAAAAATCGCCTGGGCCAGATGGGTTGACAGCTGAATTCTACAAGTGTTTTAAGTCCATTCTGGCTCCCTTTTTAGCAGAGGTTTATAACAGCTGTCTAGAAGAGGGTTCGCTCCCTCCCTCCATGAGGCAATCCACTGTGATTCTTCTGTCAAAAGGTAAGGACCCCTCAATGATTGAGAACTGGCGCCCCATCAGTCTTCTCAATGTTGATAGAAAGATCCTGGCGAAGATTCTTTTTTGGCGCTTGTCGTCAGTAGCAGGCGATTTGTTGTCCAGTCATCAGCACTGCTCGGTCCAAGGTAGAAGTACCTTTTCAGCGGTTTTAGCTGTCCGGGAGGCTTTGGAACGATGCAGGGCTGCTGGATGGAGAAAGTACTTGCTGGCATTGGATCAGGCGAAGGCTTTTGATAGAGTCAATCACGAGTACCTGTATTTGCTACTTGGTAGATACGGAGCAAAAAAGGGAGTAAGATAAAAGAACCGTAACACTCTGTAATTTAAGTATGACTAGTAGCAGACTGAGGGTTGGGTCCATACAAGTCTGCATATGATTTGTGACACCTGCTAGCACCAATCAATAATAGGTGTGTTCCTCAGAATTCATGCAGCATATGACAAAGAAGGGGGAGAGAAAGTGAATTCATGAGTAGGGAACAGGCAGGAGTCAATGTAAATTTAAATACTATTTAATGAAAAAAGACTCACAATATACACCAATCCAGAAAATATCCTGATAACTCAGGTACCATCACCATTAAAAAGACCTAACAGTCATGTGCAGACGCAGATGGCCACCAGTCACAACCAACCACTCATGACAAATATTAGAAGTCATTCACTATAAATAAACATCCATGATATCAAGACATAGAATATATATGCAAGACATTGTTGGAAGTCCAAATAGCATGGGGGAAGGACAGCAGATGATTGAATGAATGTTGGGTAGTTGTGACAACAGAACTTGATCAACACTGAATAGTAGTATGGGAGGCAGGACTAGCCGTTATGAGGGGGGGCAGTGATGTCGGAGGGCCGTGGTGGAAAGGTCCATGAAGGAATGAATGGATGACCCCGCAACCACTGCAGGGCACAGGTGTATGTGGGCTGGCAGGTCGGAGCCTCTCTAGGCCGGGGATGGCTCACAAGGCTGCAGACCAAAAGGTATGGATGGAGCGTGCAGGCAGCTAGGGTAGGAGAGGTAGGATTGATAGTGGGCTGACACTGTGGGACGGAAGCCAACTAACACACACGGTGAGTAACTGAAAATGACAGTCCCGAATCAGGGATACAGAAAGGGAGGATCTCACCCGGTGTTGCTTGCTGTCCAGGTCAGGAAGGAAGAGTTGCAACTGTCACCATCTCCTGTTTGTGGAATTCCTTTTTGTAGATGGTCCAATCTAGTGGGGAGTCATCCAACGAGTGCCTCAGTCGTGAGTAGCAGGTAGGCAGTGGGAGTGAGTGGACTCACATGGGTACTGCGTATAGGGTCCAGGCAGCTGAGGTAGCAGTCTCCCCCTCGGCTAGTTGCTGTGGCAGGATTCAGGCAGCCGCTGGTCTCGCGGCTCAATGTGATCAGTGTGATCAAGGCTGGTAGGTGGGTCTGTTGGTCAGCAGGTACGCTAAGAGCAGCGTGATGGCGTCATGCTGACGCGTTTCATCCGTAAACCGGATTTCATCAGAGCATGCGCAGTAGCAGGCCTCATCAGCTTATATAGTATTGAGACGGGATCACGTGGGTTTCGGCGTCTCATTGCCATAGCTACCGCGCTGTTCACTGACAGCCATACACAAGGAAAAAAAACATAAAACATGACTAGCAGAGCGAATCCGTGAGAGCAAACAGGGAATAGGGAGGGGAGGAGAAGGGGGGAGGAAAACGATAGGAGGAAGAGACAAAGGGGGAGGTGGGGGAAGGGGGGGGGAAAGGAAGAAAGGGGAGGAACACCGTAGAAGACAGAAGAAACTAGTGAGGGAAAAAGATAGAAAGAACAAGGAAGGAGGGAGGAAAAGGAATAAGTTAAAATAAAATTAATAAAAATGGTTGTTGGCAATAGTAGTCAAGTGCGGTAAGAAAAAATAATATAAGTGGTAATGGAGAGATGACTAGAATATGGAAATTTTTTTAATGAAGAACAAGGCCATGGGGTTGTGAGTGGGGGCTACAGCCAGAAAAATCCCGATCATTAGGAGAAGATGTGGACAGACAACCACCAATAAATTTATGGGGTCAGGAATACACCAAGGTTGCACTCATTATTTAACCCATGGGGGTGCATACTGTTGGTGTTGTATATCCACATCTTCTCCTTCTGGTACAGGATCCTGTCGAAATCACCCCTTCTCAGGGGGAGATTAAGCCTGTAGATACCTTTTAACAGTAACCCCCTCGGGGTTGCCCCCGTGTGCTTGCAAAAAGTGTAGGGGAATAGGTCGTTCATCGTCCTTGCCCAAAATAGACTGGATATGTTCACTCACTCTTACCCTCAGTGGTCTCTTTGTTTTCCCCACATAATGTTTCCCACAGGGACAGGTGAGCATGTAGATCACCCTGGTTGTATTGCAGTTAATAAAATTATTAATTTTGAAAAGTTTTTTGCCTTCAGAGTCAGAGAATGTGCTTGTATGTTCGACGTACTTACATACTGAACAGCGACCACACTTAAACATTCCCTTCAGGGGCGGAAGCTGTGTCAGCCAGTTGGGGGTAGGTGATCTCTGGTACTCGGAGTGAATTAAACTGTCTTTTAGATTTTTGGAACGCCGGGCCGTTAGGAGGGGTCTGGTACCCACAATCTTGCCTAGAAAGGGCGACTCAGACAGGATGTGCCAGTGTTGGTTGAGTATGGACCTGACTTGGTCCCAATGGGCACCAAATTTGGTGATGATCCTGGGAAACCCCTGGGATTCCGGGGGTTTAGGATCCTTTTTCTTCTTTGCAAGAAGTGTTATCCGATCTGTCTGAGTAGCCCTTCTTCTGGCCTCCCTTATACATGAGTGGGAGTAACCTCTCTCTCTGAATCTATTGTAAAGATCTTTAGACTCAGCGGTAAAGTCATCTGGGTCAGAACAGTTTCTTCGAGCCCTGAGAAATTGGCCTACTGGAATGGCCTTAATCAGAGATTTTGGGTGGTCACTGGATGCTAGAAGTAAGGTATTAGCTGCTGTGGGTTTTCTAAAGGTTTTGGTCTTGATCAAGCCGTTGTCAATGTAGATGATTAGATCAAGAAATGAAAGGGTGTGGGAATGAAAGGTGTAAGTAAGTCTAATGTTTCTGTCATTAGAGTTTAACTCGTTCATGAAGGTATGTAGCTCATGTTCGGAGCCCCCCCAGATCATTAAAACATCATCTATGTACCTCAGCCACGTGACACAGTACAATGGTACAATGACGAAGGGTACACCAGATCCTCTTCCCACAGGCCAAGATGTAGGCATGCGTAGGAGGGCGCCCAAGGTGCTCCCATAGAGGTTCCCCTTATCTGCTGGTAGAAGTTTCCCAGAAATTGGAAGCAATTATGTTCAAGTAGAAAAGTAAGGATATCGCCTATGAATTCATTATGCTGTCCAAGGGATGGGAACCTACGTTCAAGAAAAAATTGGACTGCACGCAACCCCCAGGAGTGTGGTATTGAGGTGTACAACGATTCAACATCTATCCCCACTAGTAAAGCCCCAGGTGGCATGGTTAGAGTGTTTAGTTGCCGCAGTACATCCATAGTGTCTTGTACAAATGAAGGTAACTCAGGGACCAGGTCCTTGATAAGGGCGTCAATGAATTTACCCACTTTTTCAAGCGGACCGTTGACAGCAGACACTATGGGTCTGCCGGGTGGATTATGCAGGCATTTGTGGAGCTTGGGGATAATATAAAAAGTGGGTGTGTTGAATTGCTGTACCCTCAAATAGTTGAACTCTTTTGAGGTAATCAGTTTTTCTTCCAGGCCAACCCACAGCAGCTAATACCTTACTTCTAGCATCCAGTGACCACCCAAAATCTCTGATTAAGGCCATTCCAGTAGGCCAATTTCTCAGGGCTCGAAGAAACTGTTCTGACCCAGATGACTTTACCGCTGAGTCTAAAGATCTTTACAATAGATTCAGAGAGAGAGGTTACTCCCACTCATGTATAAGGGAGGCCAGAAGAAGGGCTACTCAGACAGATCGGATAACACTTCTTGCAAAGAAGAAAAGGGATCCTAAACCCCCGGAATCCCAGGGGTTTCCCAGGATCATCACCAAATTTGGTGCCCATTGGGACCAAGTCAGTCCATACTCAACCAACACTGGCACATCCTGTCTGAGTCGCCCTTTCTAGGCAAGATTGTGGGTACCAGACCCCTCCTAACGGCCCGGCGTTCCAAAAATCTAAAAGACAGTTTAATTCACTCTGAGTACCAAAGATCACCTACCCCCAACTGGCTGACACAGCTTCTGCCCCTGAAGGGAATGTTTAAGTGTGGTCGCTGTTCAGTATGTAAGTACGTCGAACATACAAGCACATTCTCTGACTCTGAAGGCAAAAAACTTTTCAAAATTAATAATTTTATTAACTTCAATACAACCAGGGTGATCTACATGCTCACCTGTCCCTGTGGGAAACATTATGTGGGGAAAACAAAGAGACCACTGAGGGTAAGAGTGAGTGAACATATCCAGTCTATTTTGGGCAAGGACGATGAACGACCTATTCCCCTACACTTTTTGCAAGCACACGGGGGCAACCCCGAGGGGCTTACTGTTAAAGGTATCTACAGGCTTAATCTCCCCCTGAGAAGGGGCGATTTCGACAGGATCCTGTACCAGAAGGAGAAGATGTGGATATACAACACCAACAGTATGCACCCCCATGGGTTAAATAATGAGTGCAACCTTGGTGTATTCCTGACCCCATAAATTTATTGGTGGTTGTCTGTCCACCATCTTCTCCCAATGATTGGGATTTTTCTGGCTGTAGCCCCCACTCACAACCCCATGGCCTTGTTCTTCATTAAAAATTTTCCATATTCTAGTCATCTCTCCATTACCACTTATATTATTTTTTCTTACCGCACTTGACTACTATTGCCAACAACCATTTTTATTAATTTTATTTTAACTTATTCCTTTTCCTCCCTCCTTCCTTGTTCTTTCTATCTTTTTCCCTCACTAGTTTCTTCCGTCTTCTACGGTGTTCCTCCCCTTTCTTCCTCCCCCCCCCCTTCCCCCACCTCCCCCTTTGTCTCTTCCTCCTATCGTTTTCCTCCCCCTTCTCCTCCCCTCCCTATTCCCTGTTTGCTCTCATGGATTCGCTCCGCTAGTCATGTTTTATGTTTTTTTTCCTTGTGTATGGCTGTCAGTGAACAGCGCGGTAGCTATGGCAACGAGACGCCGAAACCCACGTGATCCCGTCTCAATACTATATAAGCTGATGAGGCCTGCTACTGCGCATGCTCTGATGAAATCCGGTTTACGGATGAAACGCGTCAGCATGACGCCATCACGCTGCTCTTAGCGTACCTGCTGACCAACAGACCCACCTACCAGCCTTGATCACACTGATCACATTGACCCGCGAGACCAGCGGCTGCCTGAATCCTGCCACAGCAACTAGCCGAGGGGGAGACTGCTACCTCAGCTGCCTGGACCCTATACGCAGTACCCATGTGAGTCCACTCACTCCCACTGCCTACCTGCTACTCACGACTGAGGCACTCGTTGGATGACTCCCCACTAGATTGGACCATCTACAAAAAGGAATTCCACAAACAGGAGATGGTGACAGTTGCAACTCTTCCTTCCTGACCTGGACAGCAAGCAACACCGGGTGAGATCCTCCCTTTCTGTATCCCTGATTCGGGACTGTCATTTTCAGTTACTCACCGTGTGTGTTAGTTGGCTTCCGTCCCACAGTGTCAGCCCACTATCAATCCTACCTCTCCTACCCTAGCTGCCTGCACGCTCCATCCATACCTTTTGGTCTGCAGCCTTGTGAGCCATCCCCGGCCTAGAGAGGCTCCGACCTGCCAGCCCACATACACCTGTGCCCTGCAGTGGTTGCGGGGTCATCCATTCATTCCTTCATGGACCTTTCCACCACGGCCCTCCGACATCACTGCCCCCCCTCATAATGGCTAGTCCTGCCTCCCATACTACTATTCAGTGTTGATCAAGTTCTGTTGTCACAACTACCCAACATTCATTCAATCATCTGCTGTCCTTCCCCCATGCTATTTGGACTTCCAACAATGTCTTGCATATATATTCTATGTCTTGATATCATGGATGTTTATTTATAGTGAATGACTTCTAATATTTGTCATGAGTGGTTGGTTGTGACTGGTGGCCATCTGCGTCTGCACATGACTGTTAGGTCTTTTTAATGGTGATGGTACCTGAGTTATCAGGATATTTTCTGGATTGGTGTATATTGTGAGTCTTTTTTCATTAAATAGTATTTAAATTTACATTGACTCCTGCCTGTTCCCTACTCATGAATTCACTTTCTCTCCCCCTTCTTTGTGTTACTTGGTAGATACGGCCTGCAGGGGAGGTTTATAGATTGGCTGAAGACATTATATAGAGGGGCTGAGAGCTTCCCACTGGTTAATGGTTGGGTTGGACGGCCTTTTGAGGTTGACTCTGGTGTGCGCCAGGGATGTCCTCTGAGCCCCCTGTTATATGTATTCGCAATCGACCCCTTCATAAGAAGGCTAGAGAGTGGATCTTTGTGCGGGGTGCCTTTGGGCATTGCTGGTGTGCCGCCTCTGAAGGTTGTGGCCTATGCCGATGATGTGTCTGTTATTGTCTCTGGGACAGAGGAGGCGCAGGAGGTGGTTTCTATGATAGAGCAGTACACGGAGGCTTCTGGTTCTAAAGTCTACCATGAAAAGAGTGAAGTTTTCTGGATGAGTGATGAGGGTGAAAGCTTCGAACTTCTAGATGCCTTCCCAGAGCCCCAGCAGGAAATTAAAGTGTTGGGCATCAAATTTGGTCCTGGTGACTATGGTCATCGAAATTGGGAAAGCAGGTTGGTGTGTGCCAATGCCAAAGTAGCAAGCTGGAAGAAATGGAAGCTTTCCTTGAGGGAGAGGGTTGACTTGATCAAAACGTACCTGGTCCCAATCTTTTTATATGTCAGCTTCGTCTGTATCTTGCCAGCATCTCTCTATGCAAGGGTGTACAGCTGTTTTTTCCAACTGTTATGGGGAAGTAGGCTGAACCTGATCAAACGCAATGTAACTTACCTGTCTAGGCGGGAGGGTGGCCTAGGAATGGTCAACCCAATAGTTTTCTTTTCTCTGCTCTTTTTAAAGTACAATCTTGGTAACATGCTAGCAGAGAACCCGCCGGGATGGGTGGGCATTTTTCAATCTTGTTTTAGGCCTTTTCTGCGATGCTGGGAAGATGGCGGGCCAGTGAAAAGTCTGAGAGTCCGACATGGCAAGCTCCCGGCTTATGTTGCCCCGTGTCTGAAAATACTTCGGCAGTGGCAGGTGACAGTGGAGGATATCAAGTCCCTCCCCAGGAAGCTTCTGGAGAAGAGGATTTTGAGCTCTGCTTTCAGTGTGTCACTGGCCTTAAGGGATTGCCCAGGCTCTGTAATGAGTGAGGGGTTGCGTTTAATCAATTTAGGAAGAATCCCCTTGAAGTTTAGGGATCAAGCCTGGCTCGCTTTCCATGGAAGGCTCTATGTCAGAGGGAACTTGAAGCATCGCCCTGTGGATGATCGGGATTGTCCTAGAGCGGAGTGTGTTGGTAAAGTGGAGTCTATGGACCACTTTTTGCTGCAGTGTCCCTTTTAACATAGAGGTGTATAAAAGGGTGGGGAGGGCTCTAGGCATCCCCTTTTTCTATCGCATGAGTTATGCGGAGTGGGTGTACGGGGCATTCCCGACTCGCTGGGATTTTGATTTGGATACACTGTTTTTAGTTAGTATAGTTGTCCGTTACTTCACATGGAATGCACGGTGCCAGATTACCCTGCGGAAAAAAGTCCTCTCTGTTGAGGTGGTGGTGCACGATATTCTGGGTGAGGTTGGGAAAATTCGGGGTCTTGAGAAGGGCAGGGAGCCTTGGGCGGTCTGGAAAAGGGCGTGGAGGGATATCAGACATGCCTTTGGTGAACTGCCCATCTCTGGGTGAGGAGCTCTTTTCTTTTTCTGTTTCTTTCACTCCCTTAGCTTTTGTTGGTTAGTATCTTCTTTTTGAAGAAGGGCTGCATGCATAATGGGTGCGGGTTTGTTTCTTGACCTCATAGTTTAGATGTCTGATGTATTGGTGTGAGTTGTAGTGAGATTATCCCAAATAATGACATGTTCATGATGAGTTTTGTTTTTGCTGTAAAGGCATTTTTTTGTTTCAGAGCAGATTTGCTATATTTATTTTCATTTATGTAAATATGTATATTTATGTATATTATATATAGTGATTTTATGCTTATTGATTGCAAGACTTTTAATAAAGAAAAATTGGGAAGAATGTTCCTTACATTGGAGGTCAGTGAGAAGAATGTTCCTTACATTGGAGGTCAGTGAGAAGAATGTTCCTTACATTGGTGGTCAGTGGGAAGAATGTTCCTTACATTGGTGATCAGTGTGAAGAATGTTCCTTACATTGGTGATCAGTGAGAAGAATGTTCCTTACATTGGTGGTCAGTGGGAAGAATGTTCCTTACATTGGTGATCAGTGGGAAGAATGTTCCTTACATTGGTGATCAGTGAGAAGAATGTTCCTTACATTGGTGATCAGTGAGAAGAATGTTCCTTACATTGGTGATCAGTGGGAAGAATGTTCCTTACATTGGTGATCAGTGGGAAGAATGTTCCTTACATTGGTGATCAGTGAGAAGAATGTTCCTTACATTGGTGATCAGTGAGAAGAATGTTCCTTACATTGGTGATCAGTGAGAAGAATGTTCCTTACATTGGTGATCAGTGAGAAGAATGTTCCTTACATTGGTGATCAGTGAGAAGAATGTTCCTTACATTGGTGATCAGTGAGAAGAATGTTCCTTACATTGGTGATCAGTGGGAAGAATGTCCCTTACATTGGTGATCAGTGAGAAGAATGTCCCTTACATTGGTGATCAGTGAGAAGAATGTTCCTTACATTGGTGATCAGTGAGAAGAATGTTCCTTACATTGGTGATCAGTGAGAAGAATGTTCCTTACATTGGTGATCAGTGAGAAGAATGTCCCTTACATTGGTGATCAGTGAGAAGAATGTTCCTTACATTGGTGATCAGTGAGAAGAATGTTCCTTACATTGGTGATCAGTGAGAAGAATGTTCCTTACATTGGTGATCAGTGGGAAGAATGTTCCTTACATTGGTGATCAGTGAGAAGAATGTTCCTTACATTGGTGATCAGTGAGAAGAATGTTCCTTACATTGGTGATCAGTGAGAAGAATGTTCCTTACATTGGTGATCAGTGGGAAGAATGATCCTTACATTGGTGATCAGTGGGAAGAATGTTCCTTACATTGGTGATCAGTGGGAAGAATGTTCCTTACATTGGTGATCAGTGGGAAGAATGTTCCTTACATTGGTGATCAGTGGGAAGAATGTTCCTTACATTGGTGATCAGTGAGAAGAATGTTCCTTACATTGGTGATCTGTGAGAAGAATGTTCCTTACATTGGTGATCAGTGAGAAGAATGTTCCTTACATTGGTGATCAGTGGGAAGAATGTTCCTTACATTGGTGATCAGTGTGAAGAATGTTCCTTACATTGGTGATCAGTGGGAAGAATGTTCCTTACATTGGTGATCAGTGAGAAGAATGTTCCTTACATTGGTGATCAGTGGGAAGAATGTTCCTTACATTGGTGATCAGTGAGAAGAATGTTCCTTACATTGGTGATCAGTGAGAAGAATGTTCCTTACATTGGTGATCAGTGGGAAGAATGTTCCTTACATTGGTGATCAGTGGGAAGAATGTTCCTTACATTGGTGATCAGTGAGAAGAATGTTCCTTACATTGGTGATCAGTGGGAAGAATGTTCCTTACATTGGTGATCAGTGGGAAGAATGTTCCTTACATTGGTGATCAGTGAGAAGAATGTTCCTTACATTGGTGATCAGTGGGAAGAATGTCCCTTACATTGGTGATCAGTGGGAAGAATGTTCCTTACATTGGTGATCAGTGAGACAGTGTACAGTAACAATGAATGGGATCTGGAAATAGTGTTTGGATTGAGGGACATGGGCAGCTTCTATCTGCAGTTTCTCACACAGCTAGTCTTACCTGGCAGAGACTTGGGCACGGTGTACTTTCTTCTCAGGTTCCCGTCCAGCAGGTGGCAGCGTCCATTGACGTAGATGTTGTGTCCACAAGTTCTCTGCAGGGTCGGCCCACATATCTGGAAGATGGAGTGGACAATAAACCGTTACAATGTATCGAGGGGACCTGGAGCGGATGTGTTTGCGCCAGCAAAGTTGGAGTTCCCCTTTAATACTCTTCATTTATATAAAATTCGGACATTTATATTTAGAGTTTATTTCTATGAAAACAGATTCACTTCCTCTTTCTGGGGGCTTTTCCTGTTACATAAGAGCTGTGGGAGCAATGAAAGCGATCTTGTCCCTGGGGGAGGGGGGGTGTCCTCCGCTATGGGCTACAACACATGACTCCTATGTGGAGACAGGCCGGCGCCCGAGAATTCCGAGGAACTCTTCATACAAGAAGTTGTTGTTGTTTTTGAGGTATTACACTTTTACTGAATTTTGCAATCATGTTAAACAAAAAAGGAAACGACAATATTTAGAGTGTAAGCTCCCACGTGCAAGGCTCTCCTGTCCCTCTTCTGATGCCTCTATATAAATCCTCTATAATAATAATAATAATAATAATAATAATAATCCATGAAAAGAAAGAAGAGAAAGTCTGGACATCCTTTGTGGTAAGAAGATCGGACATCACACGTCAGCGTTAATGTATCTGTGATACAAAGAAAGACATTTGCAGAGTAGGGATGGGCTGGATGTCCGAGTCGATCATCAGCTGTTAGTTTGTTCTGCTGCGGAGATCCCCATAATGCACTGCGAGATCTCAGTGTGTTGCTGATTGGCCAAAACATGGCCAAAGCATACACCTGACCTGCATGCTTTGGCCAATCACAACGAGATGTGCTGTGAGAGCTATGATTCTGGCTCAGGGGCTAAGTCCACGCCCCACACTAAATAAGGCTGCTTACACGGCGCCGTGTGTAGTGAATGAATGGAGATTAGGCAGGTAGTGTGTAGATACAGTTCAGAGTATATAGTGCAGTCTGTGTAGTGTATATATAATACTGTGCAGAGTATATAGTGCAGTTAGTGTAGTATATATATAACACAGTTCAGAGTATATAGTGCACTCAGTGTAGTATATATAATACAGTTCAGAGTATATAGTGCAGTCTGTGTAGTATATATAATACAGTTCAGAGTATATAGTGCAGTCTGTATAGTATATATAATACAGTTCAGAGTATATAGTGCAGTCTGTGTAGTATATATAATACAGTTCAGAGTATATAGTGCAGTCTGTATAGTATATATAATACAGTTCAGAGTATATAGTGCAGTCTGTGTAGTATATATAATACAGTGGAGAGTATATAGTGTAGTGTGTGTGTGTGTATATATATATACACTACCGTTCAAAAGTTTGGGGTCACATTGAAATGTCCTTATTTTTGAAGGAAAAACACTGTACTTTTAAATGAAGCTAACTTTAAACTAGTCCTAACTTTAAACAAATATACTCTATACATTGCTAATGTGGTAAATGACTATTCTAACTGCAAATGTCTAGTTTTTGGTGCAATATCTACATAGGTGTATAGAGGCTCATTTCCAGCAAGTATCACTCCAGTGTTCTAATGGTACAATGTGTTTGCTCATTGGCTCAGAAGGCTAATTGATGATTAGCAAACCCTTGTGCAATCATGTTCACACATCTAAAAACAGTCTAGCTCCTTCCAGAAGCTACAAAACTGACCTTCCTGTGAGCAGATTGAGTTTCTGGAGCATCACATTTGTGGGGTCAATTAAACGCTCAAAATGGCCAGAAAAAGAGAACTTTCATCTGAAACTCGACAGTCTATTCTTGTTCTTAGAAATGAAGGCTATTCCATGCGAGAAATTGCAAAGAAATTGAAGATTTCCTACAACGGTGTGTACTACTCCCTTCAGAGGACAGCACAAACAGGCTCTAACCAGAGTAGAAAAAGAAGTGGGAGGCTGCGTTGCACAACTAAGCAAGAAGATAAGCACATTAGAGTCTCTAGTTTGAGAAACAGACGCCTCACAGGTCCCCAACTGGCATCTTCATTAAATAGTACCCGCAAAACACCAGTGTCAACATCTACAGTGAAGAGGCGGCTGCGGGATTTTGGGCTTCAGGGCAGAGTGGCAAAGAAAAAGCAATATCTGAGACTGGCCAATAAAAGAAAAAGATTAAGATGGGCAAAAGAACACAGACATTGGACAGAGGAAGACTGGAAAAAAGTGTTGTGGACCGATGAATCCAAGTTTGAGGTGTTTGGATCACAAAGAAGAACGTTTGTGAGACGCAGAACAAATGAAAAGATGCTGGAAGAATGCCTGACGCCATCTGTTAAGCATGGTGGAGGTAATGTGATGGTCTGGGGTTGCTTTGGTGCTGGTAAGGTGGGAGCTTTGTACAGGGTAAAAGGGATTCTGAATAAGGAAGGCTATCACTCCATTTTGCAACGCCATGCCATACCCAGTGGACAGCGCTTGATTGGAGCCAATTTCATCCTACAACAGGACAATGACCCTAAACACACCTCCAAATTGTGCAAGAACTATTTACAGCAGAAGCAGGCAGCTGGTATTCTATCGGTAATGGAGTGGCCAGCACAGTC
The DNA here is from genome assembly GCA_037952835.1 of Lithobates septentrionalis. Classification (NCBI taxonomy): domain Eukaryota; kingdom Metazoa; phylum Chordata; class Amphibia; order Anura; family Ranidae; genus Lithobates; species Lithobates septentrionalis. The sequence continues at coordinate 198,644 of JBBDGP010002476.1, read as the reverse complement.
ACCAAATCTGAACCCCATTGAGCTGTTGTGGGAGCAGCTTGACCGTATGGTACGCCAGAAGTGCCCATCCAACCAATCCAACTTGTGGGAGCTGCTTCTAGAAGCGTGGGGTGCAATTTCTCCAGCTTACCTCAATAAATTAACAGCTAGAATGCCAAAGGTGTGCAATGCTGTAATTGCTGCAAAAGGAGGATTCTTTGATGAAAGCAAAGTTTGATGTAAAAACAATGTTATTTCAAATACAAATCATTATTTCTAACCTTGTCAATGTCTTGACTCTATTTTCTATTCATTTCACAACGTATGGTGGTGAATAAGTGTGACTTTTCATGGAAAACACAAAATTGTTTGGGTGACCCCAAACTTTTGAACGGTAGTGTATATTTATATTTTATTATTATTATTATTATTATTATTATTATATGATATAGTTAGAATATAGTAGTATACAATAATAACAAGGAGGCCCCCAGATCCCGCCCCCCCATGTGAATGGGTATTGAGTACATTGTACCCCCTAAAACAAGGATTTCCCGGGACATTTCCCGGGAATCGCGAAAACCAGGAAAAGGATCTAAATCCTGGGAAGTATGATGTTGGGAGTGGGGGGAGAGAGGCAGCTGCCTTGGGTGCAGTGTTTTCATGTTGGGAAGGGAGGGGTAGCTGCCCTGGGTGCAGTGTTTTCATGTGGGAGGGGGGGCGTAGCTGCCCTGGGTGCAGTGTTTTCATGTGTGGGGGGGGGGGGGGGGCACGGCATAGGAACTGCTCTGAGTGCAATTTTTTTTATGGATAGAGCAGGAGGAGCAGCTGCCCTGGGTGCAGTGTTTTCATGTTTTTCATCCCTAAGCAACTCATGCTATATAAGGGGATGCAAACTAGACATCTCATATCATGCACGGAGTGACAAACGTGGCATCTTATGTTATACCAGGGGAGGCAAACTGGGCATCTTATATCATGCAAGGGGGTACAAACTGATCACCTCATGTCATGCAAGGGGGTACAAACTGAACATCTCATGCCATGCAAGGGGGTACAAACTGAACATCTCATGACATGCAAGGGGGTACAAACTGAACATCTCATGACATGCAAGGGGGTACAAACTGAACATCTCATGACATGCAAGGGGGTACAAACTGAACATCTCATGCCATGCAAGGGGGTTCAAAGTGACCGTCTCATGCCATGCAAGGGGGTAAAACCAGGCTTCCATGTTGTAGAAGGGGATTACAAATCTGGAATCACATGTTATACCATGAGATGCAAACTGGGCATCCCATTCCATGCAAAGAGAGTGAAAATTGTCATAATCTATTGCAATATAATTTGGGCAAATTTAGCAGCCAATCTAGACCTAAAGGTGCAAACTACCGTAAGTATCTAAGTTTGGCATCTTTGCCCTAGACATTGCATGCCCTTTATCCCAGAACTGCCAGGTCGTAGTGGGAGGAGTTTCTTAGGCGTAGATGAACAGAAGTCTAGGATTTTTATTTTTTATTTTTAGTAGGTGTATGTAGTGGCAGATCCTCCAGCAAGCACAGTAAATAAATGTTGGGGTTACAAATGTTGGGTAAGGCCTTCTGACATTCCATGAGTCCAGTGATCTATGGATCAAAATGTTTGACTTCTGTCAAGGTTCCCCCACCAGATGGAAGTCCACCATTGCTCCTCAGCCTTTAGGACCTTAGATTTAAGTTTTAACATATGGAATTCAGCTGGGGTGTAGTAGATCCATTGAAACTATGGCAGTTGCATCACCCCATCTCTAGAGGAAGAAAGTCCTAGTTTTACTAATGAAACTGCAGGAGCCGAGCAACTTTCTGCAGCAAATGAAAGAGGAAGTTCAAGGACCCGTCTACCACAAGTAATACCAGGCAGATAATAAAGAACAACAATGGGAATAATTGGAGCTCATTCACAGGTTGGATATCTCGAAACCAAAGAATGCCATGCAGCTGCACAAGGGTCATCTTTTACCTTAGGGGCCCATTTATGTTAGATGTGGGTCAGATGGGTTATGGGACCCCACCAGCTGTCATATAGACCTGGACAGATTCTATTGGGCTCTCATCCAGTAGACATTTTTTTATTTGACCAGTAGTTGAATTTGGGTCTTGTGGTCTTTCACTGGGTCACTTTAATGCACAACTGTACACTTGGAGATCGCTTTCCACAACCCAGGATTGCCAGTTTGGCCAATCCTTCACCGACTTCTAAAGAACTCAAAAAAAGAAGGCTTTAAAATCCAAGTCTAAGCTTATAACTGCCCTCTCTGATCCTCACAAAGGCTGTCCTCCCTTACAGCCTCACTCCATCCTTTCCCTTGGCATTTGTAAAAATGTCCTGGAAATTCACTTCTTTCAACCTCCCTAGTCCCTATCCACTCTTGCATCTGGAGTGTGTCGGCCCATGGACCTCAGGGGTGCCCCAAAGATTCTGGGCTGCTTGTAGGCAGGTGCTGTTTACTTTCACCACTTGCAGGTGGCACCAAACTGCAGCAGCATTGCAGAGGGAAAGGAAGTCAAGAGGAAGTTGGTTCCTCTACGGTTTCCTGGGGGAGCTTTCCAACTGGATGCTGGTGCATGGCAGCCATCTTGGGTCAGGCAGAGTCTATTTAAGACCCCTGGCTCCCAGGCTTGGCGCACATTTCACAAGTGGGCAATATAGGGACCGGTCACCCGTCTGTCAGGGACAGTAATAGCAGTAGGGAAAGGATAGGGACATGCCATCCTTCCTGGAAGCCTCCCTGTTTGGGCTTGGGACTGACAGCCCCCCCCCACCAAAATACGCCGATCAGCGCTCTCCGCCATTGGCGGAGAGTGCTGATCAGGAGTCAACCGGCTGCTGGTTTTCCAGCATGCATGACCGACGGCTGAATGTTGGACGTTTTCTTTTTTTTGAACCGGCCGACGTCCCCCGACATTCAGCCAATGTGTACGGGGCTTTAGTACAGCGATTCTGACCAGAGCTGACACAATCATAGTGTGTACCAGGCTTTAGAGAAGGGAGCGGAAGTCATCAGTAGGTGTGCTTTGTCTCAATTATCTACCCACTGGGGGCCCCAGTAATCTACCCACGGGGGCCCCCACCCACCCAAAGACAGACCCTGTGGGCATCTATACCTATAGTTACACTACTGGTAATGAGTACAGAGGGGACTCACAATTAATTGAGGTGGATTATCCCAAGCAGCTACAGCCAGTCCGAGGGACATGTTCATCCCGTCTTCCATTCCTGTAATACAAAGAGAGGTGACTCGATACGTATAGTGTGACAGACTCACCCGGGAAAGGGGGCTTTTGGAGAGGGCTACAGGCTAGCCTCTTGCCTACTGACTATGGGCCCTGGATTTTAAGGGAAGGATACTCTTTGTGAGGTGTATGCCCGGGGGACCCTTGGAATAATGTTACTTTGGAGTAAAGTCCATGTCTCCCCAAGACACACAGACTCTGGGACTCTAGGCCCGGGGTCCCTGTACAGGGCCTGGCTGCTTCATTACCAATAGTGACGGCTTCACATTTTGAGGCTCAAAGCAGATGGTGATGTCAATACTCATATGTGAATTGAATGTCGATAGATTGATATAAGAAAAAGGAGAACAGTTGGGACTTTATATGAGGCGGTGACCTGGTAAGGTCAATTGCCTCCATCCCTATCTATATGTCAAAAAAAGAGTGGAAAGGGGATTGGGACTTTGAATGAAGCACGTAGGTATAAAGAATTCAGATTATTATATAAATGGACATAAAAACGCATAATCATGAGTATAATAGAATAACTGGTACAATTCAAAGAAAATGTATATCTATACATACAATATAGACGGGGTGACTACATGATTATAAACGATTAATATCAAATATTATACATACTGACAGATATCAATTGAATCATAGGGGCACGGCATACAATAGCTCTATGCATTTCATGGATTGATCCACTCTTCGTGAGTTCAGTAAAATATAATATAATAGAAGGAGTTGCTGTATGGTCTGATCTTACCCAAGAAAAAAAAAAAAAATCATAAAAAATAAAATAAAACTAAGTATAAAAACCCACTGTCTACCATACTTACAAGGTTGACTATATAATAAAAGGGTGGCACTGTAGATCGGGGACCCCCAAAGGGGGGCATCTCCAATGGGAGCTGAGGTGGTGTGAGTGGCCTGCTGTCCAGCAAGAAAATCATCCAGGGGAGACGGATTTCAAAAAAATTGAAGTAGCCGAGGTAGAACTTTTAAGAAAGGTCAAAGGAGGTCCAAACCATGGCAGAAGAAGGTCAACCAGGGGGGTCAGAGGATGATCAGCTACGGGTCAGAAGGACGGCTGCAGGTCAGGAGAAGATCGGCTGCAGGTCAGAGGGAGGACAAATGCACAACAGAAGGCCATCTACAGGTCGGACAACACGGACAACAACTGTTCTTCGAAAAGGATGATGGCAGGTCAGAAGGACATAACTACAGGTCCAATGAAGCTCCTTCCACCCCATACCAATACAATTGACTCACGGTGACACTAAATGTATTGATTTTATGGATCTTTATAAATAGGTCTCCTAATATGGAGCTTCTACAGAGAAATCTAAATACAATGTTACCTGAGATGGGGAAGCACCGGGTAGTATTTGGGTTGCAGCGATACAACTTTCCTGTCCCTTGGTGGAGCGGAGCGCTGACTATCACCCTGAAAAGACACAACAGACGGATATCACTTTTCTCATCTGTAAAAGGAGTTCTTCTCCAGTATCCCCAGAGTGCCTCTTCATATACCCCCACCTTACATTTATCATCAAATCTCTGAATGCATACATGGTTGTCTGAGAGAATGGAAACGCCCATTGTGGGAAACTTAAAGAGGACCTGTCACTCACTCACCATCCATCTAGCTGCACCACCTGATGACCAAAGCTCTTGTCCTTGTTCTCGAAGATAATTGGATGCTCCACATCAACAAAAAAGGTCCCGGCATAGGAGAAGGCTGTTCAATAAAAAACAAACAAAAATACAGTAGTTTCAATCCAGATTGTCAGGCCAGGGCATGAATGTGCAAGCTGCATGAGAGCCAGAGGCCCAACACGCAGGTCCTAAAGGGGGGAGCCAATGATAAAGAGAACAGCACACGCATGAGGAAGAACAGACTGATCATGGAAGAGGTCATGTCATATGTCTGGGTGATGTTGGTGTCTGGAGGACATAAGGAGTAAATGTCTCAGAGAAAGCGGATGTGATATGTTGTATTCGGATCTTTTGTCTGCCAAACAGAAGGTGTTGGTTGGACCTGATAACTAGACCTCGGCAGCTCTGGGTGATGTCATTGTTCCTGGGGGAGGTCAGTGTGTCTGGGTGATGTCATTGTTCCTGGGGGAGGTCGGTGTGTCTGGGTGATGTCATTGTTCTTGGGGGAGGTCGGTGTGTCTGGGTGATGTCATTGTTACTGGGGAAGGTCGGTGTGTCTGGGTGATATCATTGTTCCTGGGGGAGGTCGGTGTGTCTGGGTGATGTCATTGTTCCTGGGGGAGGTCGGTGTGTCTGGGTGATGTCATTGTTCCTGGGGGAGGTCGGTGTGTCTGGGTGATGTCATTGTTCCTGGGGGAGGTCGGTGTGTCTGGGTGATGTCATTGTTCCTGGGGGAGGTCGGTGTGTCTGGGTGATGTCATTGTTCCTGGGGGAGGTCGGTGTGCCTTGGTGATGTCATTGTTCCTGGGGGAGGTCGGTGTGTCTGGGTGATGTCATTGTTCCTGGGGGAGGTCGGTGTGTCTGGGTGATGTCATTGTTCCTGGGGGAGGTTGGTGTGTCTGGGTGATGTCATTGTTCCTGGGGGAGGTCAGTGTGTCTGGGTGATGTCATTGTTCCTGGGGGAGGTCGGTGTGTCTGGGTGATGTCATTGTTCCTGGGGGAGGTCGGTGTGTCTGGGTGATGTCATTGTTCCTGGGGGAGGTCGGTGTGTCTGGGTGATGTCATTGTTTCTGGGGGAGGTCAGTGTGTCTGGGTGATGTCATTGTTCCTGGGGGAGGTCGGTGTGTCTGGGTGATGTCATTGTTCCTGGGGGAGGTCGGTGTGTCTGGGTGATGTCATTGTTCCTGGGGGAGGTCGGTGTGTCTGGGTGATGTCATTGTTCCTGGGGGAGGTCGGTGTGTCTGGGTGATGTCATTGTTCCTGGGGGAGGTCGGTGTGCCTGGGTGATGTCATTGTTCCTGGGGGAGGTCGGTGTGTCTGGGTGATGTCATTGTTCCTGGGGGAGGTCGGTGTGTCTGGGTGATGTCATTGTTACTGGGGAAGGTCGGTGTGTCTGGGTGATGTCATTGTTCCTGGGGGAGGTCGGTGTGTCTGGGTGATGTCATTGTTCCTGGGGGAGGTCGGTGTGTCTGGGTGATGTCATTGTTTCTGGGGGAGGTCGGTGTGTCTGGGTGATGTCATTGTTCCTGGGGGAGGTCAGTGTGTCTGGGTGATGTCATTGTTCCTGGGGGAGGTCGGTGTGTCTGGGTGATGTCATTGTTCCTGGGGAGGTCAGTGTGTCTGGGTGATGTCATTGTTCCTGGGGGAGGTCGGTGTGTCTGGGTGATGTCATTGTTCTTGGGGGAGGTCAGTGTGTCTGGGTGATGTCATTGTTCCTGGGGGAGGTCGGTGTGTCTGGGTGATGTCATTGTTCCTGGGGGAGGTCGGTGTGTCTGGGTGATGTCATTGTTCTTGGGGGAGGTCGGTGTGTCTGGGTGATGTCATTGTTCTTGGGGGAGGTCAGTGTGTCTGGGTGATGTCATTGTTCCTGGGGGAGGTCGGTGTGTCTGGGTGATGTCATTGTTCCTGGGGGAGGTTGGTGTGTCTGGGTGATGTCATTGTTCCTGGGGGAGGTCAGTGTGTCTGGGTGATGTCATTATTCTTGGGGGATGTCGGGGTGTCTGGGTGACATTGCTTGGGAGGTCAGTGGGTCTAATTGATGTCGTTATTTTTTTTGGAGGTCAGTGGGTCTTGATGACATCATTTTTCTTTTGGGAAGTTGGTGTGTCTCATTGATGTCATTATTTCTTGGGGATATCGGTGTGTTTGGATGATATCATTGTTCTTGGGGGATATCAGTTTGTCTGGCTGATGCCCTTATTTTTGGAGAATATTGCTATTCTTGGTTGACATTATTGTTCTTTGGGGATATTGGTGTGTCTGGGTGATGTCAATGTTCCTGAGGGGATGTTGGTGTATCGTTGGGGTATCTGAATGATTTCATTGTTTTTGGGGGGTGTCAGTGTTTAATGTTTATGGGGGACATCATTGTTCTTGGGGGAGGTCAGTGGGTCTAGATGACATCCTTGTTCTTTGGGGGGGGCTGTATGTCTGGGTGATGTCATTATATTTGGGGGATATCGGTGTGTCCGGATGACATCATTGTTCTTGAGGGATATCGATGTGTTTGGGTGAAGGTTGTATCTGGGTGGCATTGTTCCTGGAAGAGATCAGTGTATCTGATGATGTCATTGTTCCTGGAGAACAGCTGGGTGATGTAATTGTTCCTGGGGGGCATCGGTGTTTCTAGGTTGATGTCCAGGGGGAGAAGGGGGGATAAGATTAGAGGGTTAGGGCTAGGGAATCAGGGTTAGTACCTGGGGGATGGGTGATGTTGGTATGTCTGGGTGATGCTACCCTGTCTAGATGATCCATGTGCCCCTGGGGGATAGGTGGTGTCAATACGGGCATAAGATTTGCCCCTATTTCAGTATTTAGCTCAAAGTTGTGATCTCAGGTAGGATAAAGAGAACCTGTCAATCGTAGGGACCCTAGGATAGGCATAGTGTCTCCCGTACTTTCTGTGTCTCTGCTAATAGCTGGGCTGTAGCTAGCCTGAGTTGTTCACCATTCTGGACTCTGCAGGTCTTTCTGAGCTCTGCTCATTAATTGCCTGCCAGCTGCTGGTGGGGAAGGCCCCATAGTCTGAGTGGGAGGAACAAGTGACTGAGCTATGAATATTTATCCCCTCCAGCCAATCACTGAGCTGCTGGCTCAGTGGAGTGATCTGGGGGAAGGTGATAAATGTTTGAAGAAACCATCCATCTGTCTTCTCTCTTCTCCTTAGCTCCACCCTCGAGGAGCAGGGAGGAAATCTGTGTGTGATTGCAGCAGAGGAAGCTTTGCATGAAGATGTCAGACTGGAGGGAGAACCTCAACTTCTGTGGTGGAGAATGTCTATGGATCTGAATGATCTTATATGGTACAATCGTAGATCCTAATTATGAGTGCAGCATATCTGGGGTTCGAAGAGTCACCCCGCTCTCTACAGTGGGGATAAATAAGTATTTGATCCCCTGCAGATTGTGTAAGTTTGCCCACTTACAAAGAAATGAAGGTTCTATAAGGGTTTTAGTAGTTGGTGGAGAAACCCTTATTGGCAAGCACAGAGGTCAGAGTAGTTGGTGACCACACATCTCAAGAGGAATTTTGGTCCACTCTTCTTTACAGATCTTCTCTAAATCCTTAAAGTGGATGTAAACTCGCTCTCATCATTTCTAAATGTCTTCCATAGTGCTGGTCTATAAGGATATACACGCCTCCTGCATGTATCCTCCCCTTTAGCTGAGTGGAGCTCCACAATATTCCGGAATCTGTGAGCAGATCTGCTGTCTGGCGCTCGGTGGGCGGAGTCGTGATGGCAGAGCGTTCTCATGGCCCCATATCACTCCTGCACATGTGCACATACACAGCCGTCTCCAGTGGAGGATTCGAGAGGAGGGGGGATGTGAAGTGCACTCATTCGATTATTTCCAGTTTTGGGTAGAGTGGAGAAGGTTGGACACTCATCCGATTATTTCCAGTTTTGGGTAGAGTGGAGAAGGTTGGACACTCATTCGATTATTTCCAGTTTTGGGTAGAGTGGAGAAGGTTGGACACTCATCCGATTATTTCCAGTTTTGGATAGAGTGGAGAAGGTTGGACACTCATGCGATTCTTTCCAGTTTTGGGTAGAGTGGAGAAGGCTGGACACTCATTCGATTATTTCCAGTTTTGGGTAGAGTGGAGAAGGTTGGAAACTCATCCGATTATTTCCAGTTTTGGGTAGAGTGGAGAAGGTTGCACACTCATTCGATTATTTCCAGTTTTGGGTAGAGTGAAGAAGGTTGAAGACTTATTTGATTATTTCCAGTTTTGGGTAGAGTGGAGACGGTTGAAGACTTATTCGATTATTTCCAGTTTTGGGTAGAGTGGAGAAGGTTGGAGACTCATTCGATTATTTCCAGTTTTGGGTAGAGTGGAGAAGGTTGTACACTCATTCGATTATTTCCAGTTTCAGGTGGAATCGGAAGGGTTGAACCCCCCCCCCCCCCCTTGGGCTATTTGTGTGTGGTTGGTGTCCATCACTTCCAGTCCTGGAGATGCAGTGTGAACAGGTGTCCACTCTGGAATATTTCCCTCTGTTCCTGTTCTGGTGACAATTGTAACATTTGGGATTTTTCATCACTTTCTGTGTCGGTGACCCCGGGACAATAGAGAGGGAGAATCTTCCCAGTTCAGACACAGACAAAAATAGAATTTTGGTCCACTCTTCTTTACAGATCTTCTCTAAATCCTTAAAGTGGATGTAAACTCGCTCTCATCATTTCTAAATGTCTTCCATAGTGCTGATCTATAAGGATATACACGCCTCCTGCATGTATCCTCCCCTTTAGCTGAGTGGAGCTCCACAATATTCCGGAATCTGTGGGCAGATCTGCTGTCTGGCGCTCGGTGGGCGGAGTCGTGATGGCAGAGTGTGCTCATGGCCCCATGTCACACCTGCACATGTGCACATACACAGCCATCTCCAGTGGAAGATTTGAGAGGAGGAGGGATGTGAAGTGCACTCATTTGATTATTTCCAGTTTTGGGTAGAGTGGAGAAGGTTGGACACTCATGCGATTCTTTCCAGTTTTGGGTAAAGTGGAGAAGGTTGGACACTCATGCGATTCTTTCCAGTTTTGGGTAGAGTGGAGAAGGCTGGACACTCATGCGATTATTTCCAGTTTTGGGTGGAGTGGAGAAGGTTGGACACTCATCCAATTATTTCCAGTTTTGGGTAGAGTGGAGAAGGTTGGACACTCATGCGATTCTTTCCAGTTTTGGGTAGAGTGGAGAAGGTTGGACACTCATTCGATTATTTCCAGTTTTGGGTAGAGTGGAGACGGTTGAAGACTTATTCGATTATTTCCAGTTTTGGGTAGAGTGGAGACGGTTGAAGACTTATTCGATTATTTCCAGTTTTGGGTAGAGTGGAGAAGGTTGGACACTCATGCGATTCTTTCCAGTTTTGGGTAGAGTGGAGAAGGTTGGACACTCATTCGATTATTTCCAGTTTTGGGTAGAGTGGAGAAGGTTGGACACTCATACGATTCTTTCCAGTTTTGGGTAGAGTGGAGAAGGTTGGACACTCATGCGATTCTTTCCAGTTTTGGGTAGAGTGGAGAAGGTTGGACACTCATTCGATTATTTCCAGTTTTGGGTAGAGTGGAGAAGGTTGGACACTCATCCGATTATTTCCAGTTTTAGGTAGAGTGGAGAAGGTTGAACACTCATTTGATTATTTCCAGTTTTGGGTAGAGTGGAGAAGGTTGTACACTCATTCGATTATTTCCAGTTTTGGGTAGAGTGGAGAAGGTTGTACACTCATTCGATTATTTCCAGTTTTGGGTAGAGTGGAGAAGGTTGTACACTCATTCCATTATTTCTAGTTTTGGGTAGCGTGGAGAAGGTTGAAGACTTATTCGATTATTTCCAGTTTTGGGTAGAGTGGAGAAGGTTGAACACTCATTTGATTATTTCCAGTTTTGGGTAGAGTGGAGAAGGTTGTACACTCATTCCATTATTTCTAGTTTTGGGTAGCGTGGAGAAGGCTGGACAGTCATTTGATTATTTCCAGTTTCAGGTGGAATCGGAAGGGTTGGACCCCCCCCCCCCTTGGGCTATTTGTGTGTGGTTGGTGTCCATCACTTCCAGTCCTGGAGATGCAGAGTGAACAGGTGTCCACTCTGGAATATTTCCCTCTGTTCCTGTTCTGGTGACAATTGTAACATTTGGGATTTTTCATCACTTTCTGTGTCGGTGACCCCGGGACAATAGAGAGGGAGAATCTTCCCAGTTCAGACACAGACAGAAATAGAAACCTGACAGGGGGGCTTATCCTTCCTCACTCCATCCAGAACTAAATCTTTCACCTTTACATTCTGTAATGTATTAGTAGAATATTAATCTCTGACAGATCCCTTGGTGCACACAGTGGGAGTCTCACTCCTCATGTTGGAATTGTCATTATGGCTAACGTGGCAAGGGTTAGGGGGTGTAGGTTAGATGATTAGGGTTAATGTTTGGAAAGAATGTGGGTGCCGCTCTGGCTCGGTAGAGAGGGGGGGTATGTGAACATTCGCAGCTGCTGTTATAGTGCCCACAGGGGATGGAACCCATCCTGGCTCCTGCAGGGGTTCAGGAAAGAAATGGGGTAGCCCCTGGAAGTCGCACATCTGAGGTGTATAGAGTGGCAACCTCAGCCTGGACTCCAACCAGGCCACACCCCCAATGCGTTTCACTCCGCCCCCCAGAGCTTACTCATGGGGATAGGGAACTCATGAGTGTGGGGAGTATTTAAGCATCATTGGTAGTCACTCATTAAATGTACAGAGGTTAAAGGTTTAAAGTTTGGGTAAGGGAGGCTAGGGTGACAAGGTAAGAGGGATAGGGTTGGGGGGAGGGTTAAGGTTAGGGGGTTAATGTTAGAGGGTTAGTTAGCTGTTAGGGGAAAGGATTAGGTTTGGGGGTTAGGTTAAATGGTTATGGTTATGGGGGTTCGAGTTAGGTGATTAGGGTAAGGGATTTAGGGTTATATAGCTAGTCAGGGGATTAGGGTTAGTGGGTTTGAATTAGAGAGTTAGAAGTTTAGGTTTGGAGGTTTAAGGGATAAGGGATAGTGATAGCGGGTTCAAGTTGGGGGAATAGAATTAGGAGTTTAGTGTTAGGGAGTTAGGGTTAGAGGGTGAGGGGATAAGGGGGTAGGATTAGGGTTGGAGGTTAGCATTGGGGGTTAGTGTTTAGGAGGTTAGAATTAGTGAATAGGATTAGGAATATGGTTAGGGGGATAAGAATAGGGTTGGGGTTAGGTTTAGAGTGATACATTTAAGGTTGGTGGTTAAGGGGATAGGATTAGGGTTGCAGTATAGAGTTAGGGAGATAGGATTAAGGTTGGGGTACTGGGTTAGGGGGGATAGGGTTGGGCGTTAAGGTTAGGGTGATCGGATTAGGGTTGTAGAGTTGGGGGGTGGAGTTAGGAGGACAGAATTTGGGTTGGGGGCTTAGGGTTAGGGGGTTATCATTAGGGAGTTAGGATTAGGGTAGGGGGTTTGAGTCAGGATAGGATCAAGGTAGGGTGGTTAGGGTTAGGGGGTTAGAGATAGGGGAATAGGATTAGGGTTGGAGGGTTAGGGTCAGAGGAACAAGATTAGAGTGAGCGGGGTCAGGATTAGGGGTATAGGATTAGGGTTGGGGGGTTAGGGATTTTGAGTTAGAGAGAATTGGGGTTGGGGGGGGGGTACAGTTAGAGGGATAGAATTCAAGTGAGGGGGTTTTATTGATAGGGGGGTAGGATTACGGTTGGGGGGTTAAAATTGGAGGGATTGATTTAAGGTTAGGGGTAGAGTTAATGGGATATATTTAGGATAGGGGACTAGGGATAGGGGGACAGGATTAGGTTGGGGGAAAGTATTGGGGTTGGGGGTTAGGGGTATAGGATTAGGGTTGGATGTTAGGTTTGGGGGGATAGAATTATGGTTGGGGGTTAGGTTTGGGGTGAAAGGATTAGGGTTGTGCGTTAGGGGGATAGTATTAAGGTTGGGGGTTAGGGGAGAAGAATTAGGGTTGAGGGCTATGTTAGGGGTGATAGTATTAGGGTTGTGGGTTAGAGGAATGAGATTAAGGTTGGGGGGTTAGGGGGGTAGTATTATGCCGCGTACACACGGTCGGACTTTTCGTCTACAAAAGTCAGACAGCCTGTCCGACAGACTTCCGGCAGACTTTCGGCGGACTTGCGGCGGACTTGCGGCATACTTTCTAACGAACGGACTTGCCTACACACGACCACACAAAAGTCCGACGGATTCGTACGTGATGACGTACACCGGACTAAAATAAGGAAGTTCATAGCCAGTAGCCAATAGGTGCCCTAGCGTGGCTTTTTGTCCGTCGGACTAGCACACAGACGAGCGGATTTCGGGGTCCGTCGTAGTTACGAAGTAAAGATTTGAAGCATGTTTCAAATCTAAAGTACGTCGGATTTGAGGCTAAAAAAGTAAGTTGAAAGTCCGGAGAAGCCCACACACGATCGGATTACCAGCCAGCTTTAGTCCGTCAGCCTCCGTTGGACTTTTGTAGACGAAAAGTACGACCGTGTGTACGCGGCATTAGGGTTGGGGGATATAATTAGGGTTGGGGTTAGGGGGGTAGTATTAGGGTTGGGGGTTAGGGGGGTAATATTAGGGTTAGGGGGATAGAATTAGGGTTGAGGGCTAGGTTTGGGGTGATAGGATTAGGGTTAGGGGTTTAGTAATAGGGTTGAAAGATTAGGATTGGGGCATTAGGGGATAGTATTAGGGTTGTGGGGTTAGGGCAATAGAATTAGGAATGGGGTTAGGGGGGTAGAATTAGGATTGAGGGCTAGGTTTGGGGTCATAGGATTGGAATTGGGGGTTTAGTATTAAGAGGATAGGATTGAGGTTGAGGATTAGGCTTGGGGTGATAGGATTAGGGTGGGGGGGTTAGAATTAGGGTTGGGGTTAGGGGGATAGAATTAGGGTTGAGGGCCAAGTTTGGGGTGATAGGATTAGGGTTGAGGGTTTAGTAATACGGTTAGAGGATTAGGGTTGGGGGGGTAGAAATAGGGTTGAGGGCTAGGTTTGGGGTGATAGGATTGGGGTTTAGTATTAGGGGGATAGGATTAGGGTTGAGGGCTAGGTTTGGGGTGAATGGATTAGGGTTGGGGGGTTAGAATTAGAGTTAAAGGGATAGAATTATGGTTGAGGACTAGGTGTGGGGTGATAGGATTGGGGTTTAGTATTAGGAGGATAGGATTAGGGTTGGGGATTAGGTTTGGGGTGATAGGATTAGGGTTGGGGGATTAGTAATAGGGTTGGAGGATTAGGGTTGGGGGGGTAGAATTAGGGTTGAGGGCTAAGTTTGGGGTGATAGGAATAGGGTTGGAGAATTAGGGTTGGGGGGGTAGAATTAGGGTTAGCGGGGTAGAATTAGGGTTGAGGGCTAGGTTTGGGGTGATAGGAATAGGGTTGGAGGATTAGGGTTGGGGTTGGGGGGTAGAATTAGGGTTGAGGGCTAGGTTTTTTGGGTGATAGGAATAGGGTTGGCAGATTAGGGTTGGGGGGGTAGAATTAGGGTTGAGGGCTAGGTTTGGGGTGATAGGATTAGGGTTAGGGGTTTAGTATTAGGGTTGGAGGATTAGGGTTGGGGGGGTAGAATTAGGGTTGGGGTTGGGGGGTAGAATTAGGGTTGAGGGCTAGGTTTGGGGTGATATAAATAGGGTTGGCAGATTAGGGTTGGGGGAAAGAATTAGGGTTAGGGGTAGAATTAGGGTTGAGGGCTAGGTTTGGGGTGATAGGATTAGGGTTGGGGGTTTAGTATTAGAAGGATAGATTTAGGGTTGGGGATTAGGTTTGGGGTGATAGGATTAGGGTTGGAGGATTAGGGTTGGGGGGTAGAATTAGAGTTGGGGTTATGGGGGTAGAATTTGAGTTGGAGGCTAGGTTTGGGGTGATAGGAATAGGGTTGGAGGATTAGGGTTGGGGGGTAGAGTTAGGGTTAAGGGCTAGGTTTGGGGTGATAGCAATAGGGTTGGAGGATTAGGGTTGGGGGGTAGGTTTGGGGTGATAGGATTAGGGTTGGGGGTTTAGTAATAGGGTTGGAGGATTAGGGTTGGGGGGTAGAATTAGAGTTGAGGGCTAGTTTTGGGGTCATAGGATTAGGGTTGGGGGTTTAGTATTAGGAGGATAGGATTAGGGTTGGGGATTAGGTTTGGGGTGATAGGATTAGGGTTGGGGATTAGGTTTGGGGTGATAGGATTAGGGTTGGTGGTTTAGAATTAGGGTTGAGGGTTAGGTTTAGGCTGATAGTATTAGGGTTGGAGGATTAGGGTTGGGGTTAGGGGGATAGGATTAGGGTTGGGGGTTTAGAATTAGGGTTGAGGGTTAGGTCTAGGCTGATAGTATTAGGGTTGGAGGATTAGGGTTGGGGTTAGGGTGATAGGATTAGGGTTGGTGGTTTAGAATTAGGGTTGAAGGTTAGGTTTAGGCTGATAGTATTAGGGTTGGAGGATTAGGGTTGGGGTTAGGGGCATAGGATTAGGGTTGGGGGTTTAGAATTAGGGTTGAGGGTTAGGTTTAGGCTGATAGTATTAGGGTTGGAGGATTAAGGTTGGGGGGGGGTAGGATAAAAGGTCATAGACAGGTTTAGTTTTGGGTGAACTGACCCTTCACAATAAATGATATAAAACTCCTCAGATTAATTCTCCTGCTAACCCTCCCGTGGTTCCCCCCCAGCAGCACACACAGGATGTGGTAATGCCCGTACTCACCCAGAACGCAGATGACCCATCGCTGGAGAACTGACATTGTCCAACCACCGTCTGTATCAGGGTCTAGCAGTATGAGGATTACTGTACTGATATCACAGAGACTGCAGGAAACTGAACTGTCCCAGAGAAGGAAATCAGCAGAAAGTCAACTCCCCCCCCCCCCACCTACCTTCCTCTCCATCCACTGACTGCATACTGCACAGGGCGCTCAGGTACCACACCGGGGGGATGCTGACTGTGCAGAGCCTTGTATACAGGGAGCCCATATACTACACAAGGTTATACTGAGCTGTGTGTATAATCAGATTATGTTCTGTATTAGGGCTGTGGTTGGGTTCTGTGGTTGGTGGTTTCCTCTCGTCGAGGTGCTCTGAGTATTGCGGTTTGGTTTCTGAGCGTCAGCTCTGCGCTCAGGAAAGGCAGCGTGGGAAGCGGCGCTCACGCTTTGATCTGTAGACACCTCACGTTCTGGGTTCACACCTGGAGGAATGGCGAACGGACCGACCCCCTCCATATAACCCAAGACGAGGACTTCTGATGATATTTTATTTTACTTTTCTTTTCTGTTTCAATACATTTTAGAATTATAATAATTATAAGGTAAAAAGTAAAAAAAAAAGTTACATAAACTCCAAGAGCACATCTCCAGAAAGCCAGACCGCGTGTTCCCGGGCCCTCCCATAATGAGAACCAGGGGCTCATCGGAGGCATGGAGGACTCTTTCTGGAGGTCGGGGGGTTGTGAGAAGGTCGGCCATCTCTGTGGTGTAGTTTAGGTTTGTAGCTCACGGTTTCAGTGATCTCTCTGGTAAAGCTGGCCATGCACCGGTAGAAATTTGTTCAAGCGTTGTACGGAAATTCTGACAAATCGTTCATCAAAGCATTAAAGCGGTAGTAAACCGCAGTTGTTGATGAAAGAAAAAAATTCCCTGCAAGGCAATGTCATAATGCGTGGGGTGCATCACATACTAGCACATTATGAGAGACTTACCTTAGAATGAAGCCCTCCAGCGCCGCGCTGTCACTGCTGAGAGGGCTCTTCCCCTGGTCCTCGTGTCCTCTGGCTACATGAGTGGCCGGGGGCGCGATGACATCACTCCCGTGCATGCGCGGGGAAGCCGCACTGTATGCCGGACCTTCAGAGCATGTTCGCCGGTGACGTCACTGGCTGCATGCACTCTGAATATCTTCCTAAACTGCAAGTTTTAGGAGATATTCACAGTACCTTCCAGGGGCGGACTGACCATTGGGGCACTCAGGCACTGCCCGAGGGCCCCATGCCACTAAGGGGCCCCATCAGGGTTGCCAGCCTCAATAAAACCATGGACGGTATGTAAAAATCCGCCTCTCCAGTACCTTTTCAGTGTGTGTATGTGTATTCTGTGTGTGTATACTGTGTATGTATATTGTGCGTCTGTGTGTGTATACTGTATGTGTGTATACTGTGTGGCCCCATAATCTATTGCCTGGGGGCCCCATAATCTCCTATTGCCCGGGGGCCCCATAATCTTCTCCTATTGCCCGGGGGCCCCATAATCTCCTATTGCCCGGGGGCCCCATAAGTTGTCAGTCCGCCTCTGGTACCTACAGGTAAGTTTTACTATAGGCTCGCCTGTAGGTACAAATGGTAGAACTGAGTTTAATACCACTTTAAATCTTGCCATTAATGAGTCAACGAATTGTGTTCGATGGTCATTCAAATTTGCTGCTTGAATGGAATCCCAGACATATTAATCGGGTTTTATTACAATGTGGACGAGTATTCCCAAACGAAAACCACCATTCATGGTTGGAATTGGGTTCGTTCGAGAAAGTTTCCATCCCGCTCCTTCCAATTTTCTCATGACTAGTTGAGAACCATCTTGGATTTGACCCCACTAATCATTAGAAAATCGAATGGGAATGCTCCTAAAATGGAATGTAAGGCCAGCTTTGGTCGGTAAGTAAAAGCAGATAGTGGAGGTCTAGAAATAAATGGCAGCAACCAGGGATGTGAGCTTAGAATAAGATTGCCATTTGTCCCTGCTGAGAGGGGCCTGTCCACGGGAAATTGGATTTGTCCCCCCCCCGGAGCTGCCTAGTCGTGTAAAATTTGAGCCTCAAGGTTCCCCCTCTGACCAACTGTTTTCGGTTTAACAAATGGCGGCATGGTTTTGCGGGTGTGGTTAAAAATTAGGGCGTTAAAAATCTGGTAACCTTAGCATAGAGGAAATTAGAGAAGCGGTCAGAAGAAAAAGGAGGAAGAAGCCAAGCAGGAGACACCATCGCGGGGGGGGGGGGGGTGGACGGGGATAAGGATTGGGGACCAGGAGATGGATCCATGACAATTGGTATCCTCATGTGGACTAAATTTTAGGCTGGTTCCTTGTATTGGAGAACCAGCCAAAGTCTCCATAGAAGTGTTCCATCCATGGGATCCAGATTTGTTCCTGTTTTACCATCTTATGAAGATGAATGGTCAGGGGGGGACACAAGTCCGTTGGGTTCAACTGGTTAGAAAATAAACGAGTAAACTGAAAGCCTTCATCCATATGCAGCCAAGGTCAGCTATTATGCTTATAAGTTAGAGACATTTTCTGTGTTGTTAATGTGGGGTTGGCTCCTTCTAGTGTTTGCTGGACTCTATGTGTGAATTTCCTCTCTTCCTGTGTGAGGACGTAGAGCAAAGCATCATGGGACGTGTAGTTCAGAATGCTGAAGTGACACTGCGAGCAGGACTGATCTGAACTACAAGGAACAGAATGCTGAGCGAACAGAACAGACTGCTGGGACAGGATATAAAAAGGGTGGGCGTGGCCTAGATCAGCCTCTCTGGACACCGTTCTGACTCCGCCAGCAGGAGGTCTGTGAGACCGGGGAGTTTGCTGATGATTTGTGGCCTACACCGCGGGGAAGCCGGACAGCTATACCCAGAGGGATCTCTGCGGACAGCATCACTTCTTCAGGGCAGCGGACCAGTGGGTGTTTCGGGTCATCCAGAGGCGCCTGCAATTCAGATCCCAGTGAGCTTCAGCTGTATAATAATGGCGCGGCAGCCGCCATTTCCAGAGCGAAGACACAGAGAGAGAGATCCAGCCGGAGTCTTCTCATCATCTGCACCGTGATCTAATCCATCCGATACTTGGAGTGGTGAGCGGGCATAGCCCAGGTTAAAGGTAAGGACAATGCTGTTAAACAACACCCACACAGATTGGCTGGTGGAACTTGTAGTCCCATGGAAGTTAAACCTTCTATTATAATGGACATGGTCAGTAGATGCCTATGCTCAGTACACATCACTGATCTCAGTAACCACATCAGATGACATCTTTAGGATTATAAAAAAAAAGGAAGTTCTACTATTACCAGGATAAATCACGGCTTTGCTAACATTGTTACACCTTGCCTTTTTGGATTACTTTATTTACAACATAAAAGAGGCTAGCTGAAGACATCTGGATTTCAACGAATTACCCCTCTCACCTTTTTATAAGTTTCTGTCCTCATCTGCTCAAATTGCATTGAACTGCTAAAGGCAGCCATCCTATAGAATATAATATTGTTTATACTGTTTGAATATTGTGCAAGATTTGCTGGCCTGTGCGCTGAGGAGGCAGAAAGTAGAGATCTGACACATAAGATATAGTGCCGGGTGTTTACTCTTCTGTTAACTTGTACACGTAGGTCCCTCTATTGAGTTAATATTTGTGTTCATTCACAATTCAGGGAACCTTACACCAATATATTGTGTTTACTAGATAAGCTAGAGATAAAGGGCGGTGTATACAGGAGTGTTTTCATTATTGACCAAAGTTGGTATATACCGTATTTTTTGCTCCATAAGACGGACCTGACCATAAGACACACCTAGGTTTTAGAGGAGGAAAACAAGAAAAAAAATACTCCGAACCAAATGGTGTACTAAAATATTTACCAGTGCCCATGAAATGCAACCTGACCAGTCCCATCAATGCAGCCTGACCTGTGCCATCAATGCATCCTGACCAGTCCCATCAATGCATCCTGACCAGTCCCATCAATGCAGCCTGACCAGTCCCATCAATGCAGCCTGACCAGTCCCATCAATGCAGCCTGACCAGTCCCATCAATGCAGCCTGACCTGTGCCATCAATGCAGCCTGACCAGTCCCATCAATGCAGCCTGACCTGTGCCATCAATGCAGCCTGACCAGTCCCATCAATGCAGCCTGACCAGTCCCATCAATGCAGCCTGACCAGTCCCATCAATACAGCCTGACCTGTGCCATTAATGCATCCTGACCAGTCCCATCAATGCAGCCTGACCAGTCCCATCAATGCAGCCTGACCTGTGCCATCAATGCAGCCTGACCAGTCCCATCAATGCAGCCTGACCTGTGCCATCAATGCAGCCTGACCAGTCCCATCAATGCAGCCTGACCAGTCCCATCAATGCAGCCTGACCAGTCCCATCAATGCAGCCTGACCAGTCCCATCAATTCAGCCTGACCAGTCCCATCAATGCAGCCTGACCTGTCCCATCAATGCAGCCTGACCTGTCCCATCAATGCAGCCTGACCTGTGCCAAAGAAATGCAGCCTGACCAGTCCCATCAATGCAGCCTGACCTGTGCCATCAATGCAGCCTAACCAGTCCCGTCACTGCAGCCTGACCTGTGCCATCAATGCAGCCTGACCTGTGCCATCAATTCAGCCTGACCAGTCCCATCAATGCAGCCTGACCTGTGCCATCAGTGCAGCCTGACCTGTGCCATCAATGCCGCCTGACCAGTCCCATCAATGCAGCCTGACCTGTGCCATCAATGCAGCCTGACCAGTCCCATCAATGCAGCCTGACCAGTCCCATCAATGCAGCCTGACCAGTCCCATCAATGCAGCCTGACCAGTCCCATCAATGCAGCCTGACCAGTCCCATCAATGCAGCCTGACCTGTGCCATCAATGCAGCCTGACCAGCCCCATCAATGCAGCCTGACCCGTGCCATCAATGCAGGCTGACCAGTCCCATCAATGCAGCCTGACCTGTGCCATCAATGCAGCCTGACCTGTGCCATCAATGCCGCCTGACCAGTCCCATCAATGCAGCCTGACCTGTGCCATCAATGCAGCCTGACCAGTCCCATCAATGCAGCCTGACCAGTCCCATCAATGCAGCCTGACCAGTCCCATCAATGCAGCCTGACCAGTCCCATCAATGCAGCCTGACCTGTCCCATCAATGCAGCCTGACCAGTCCCATCAATGCAGCCTGACCTGTGCCATCAATGCAGCCTGACCAGCCCCATCAATGCAGCCTGACCTGTGCCATCAATGCAGGCTGACCAGTCCCATCAATGCAGGCTGACCAGTCCCATCAATGCAGCCTGACCAGTCCCATCAATGCAGCCTGATCTGTGCCAAAGAAATGCAGCCTGACCAGTCCCATCAATGCAGCCTGATCAGTCCCATCAATGCAGCCTGACCAGTCCCATCAATGCATCCTGACCAGTCCCATCAATGCAGCCTGACCAGTCCCATCAATGCAGCCTGACCTGTGCCATTAATGCATCCTGACCAGTCCCATCAATGCAGCCTGACCAGTCCCATCAATGCAGCCTGACCTGTGCCATCAATGCAGCCTGACCAGTCCCATCAATGCAGCCTGAACAGTCCCATCAATGCAGCCTGACCTGTGCCATCAATGCAGCCTGACCAGTCCCATCAATGCAGCCTGACCTGTCCCATCAATGCAGCCTGACCTGTGCCATCAATGCAGCCTGTCCTGTCCCATCAATGCAGCCTGACCAGTCCCATCAATGCAGCCTGACCTGTCCCATCAATGCAGCCTGACCTGTCCCATCAATGCAGCCTGACCTGTGCCAAAGAAATGCAGCCTGACCAGTCCCTTCAATGCAGTCTGACCTGTGCCATCAATGCAGCCTGACCTGTGCCATCAATGCAGCCTGACCAGTCCCGTCAATGCAGCCTGACCAGTCCCATCAATGCAGCCTGACCTGTGCCATCAATGCAGCCTGACCAGTCCCATCAATGCAGCCTGACCTGTGCCATCAATTCAGCCTGACTAGTCCCATCAATGCAGCCTGACCTGTGCCATCAGTGCAGCCTGACCTGTGCCATCAATGCAGCCTGACCAGTCCCATCAATGCAGCCTGACCAGTCCCATCAATGCAGCCTGACCTGTGCCATCAATGCAGCCTGACCAGCCCCATCAATGCAGCCTGACCTGTGCCATCAATGCAGGCTGACCAGTCCCATCAATGCAGCCTGACCAGTCCCATCAATGCAGCCTGATCTGTGCCAAAGAAATGCAGCCTGACCAGTCCCATCAATGCAGCCTGACCAGTCCCATCAATGCAGCCTGACCAGTCCCATCAATGCAGCCTGACCAGTCCCATCAATGCAGCCTGACCTGTGCCATCAATGCAGCCTGACCAGTCCCATCAATGCAGCCTGACCTGTGCCATCAATTCAGCCTGACCAGTCCCATCAATGCAGCCTGACCTGTGCCATCAGTGCAGCCTGACCTGTGCCATCAATGCAGCCTGACCAGTCCCATCAATGCAGCCTGACCAGTCCCATCAATGCAGCCTGACCTGTGCCATCAATGCAGCCTGACCAGCCCCATCAATGCAGCCTGACCTGTGCCATCAATGCAGGCTGACCAGTCCCATCAATGCAGCCTGACCAGTCCCATCAATGCAGCCTGATCTGTGCCAAAGAAATGCAGCCTGACCAGTCCCATCAATGCAGCCTGACCAGTCCCATCAATGCATCCTGACCAGTCCCATCAATGCAGCCTGACCAGTCCCATCAATGCAGCCTGACCTGTGCCATTAATGCATCCTGACCAGTCCCATCAATGCAGCCTGACCAGTCCCATCAATGCAGCCTGACCTGTGCCATCAATGCAGCCTGACCAGTCCCATCAATGCAGCCTGACCAGTCCCATCAATGCAGCCTGACCTGTGCCATCAATGCAGCCTGACCTGTGCCATCAATGCAGCCTGACCAGTCCCATCAATGCAGCCTGACCTGTCCCATCAATGCAGCCTGACCTGTGCCATCAATGCAGCCTGACCAGTCCCATCAATGCAGCCTGACCAGTCCCATCAATGCAGCCTGACCTGTCCCATCAATGCAGCCTGACCTGTCCCATCAATGCAGCCTGACCTGTGCCAAAGAAATGCAGCCTGACCAGTCCCATCAATGCAGTCTGACCTGTGCCATCAATGCAGCCTGACCTGTGCCATCAATGCAGCCTGACCAGTCCCGTCAATGCTGCCTGACCAGTCCCGTCAATGCAGCCTGACCTGTGCCATCAATGCAGCCTGACCAGTCCCATCAATGCAGCCTGACCTGTGCCACCAATTCAGCCTGACCAGTCCCATCAATGCAGCCTGACCTGTGCCATCAGTGCAGCCTGACCTGTGCCATCAATGCCGCCTGACCAGTCCCATCAATGCAGCCTGACCTGTGCCATCAATGCAGCCTGACCAGTCCCATCAATGCAGCCTGACCAGTCCCATCAATGCAGCCTGACCAGTCCCATCAATGCAGCCTGACCTGTGCCATCAATGCAGCCTGACCAGCCCCATCAATGCAGCCTGACCTGTGCCATCAATGCAGCCTGACCAGTCACATCAATGCAGCCTGATCTGTGCCAAAGAAATGCAGCCTGACCAGTCCCATCAATGCAGCCTGACCAGTCCCATCAATGCAGCCTGACCAGTCCCATCAATGCATCCTGACCAGTCCCATCAATGCAGCCTGACCTGTGCCATTAATGCATCCTGACCAGTCCCATCAATGCAGCCTGACCAGTCCCATCAATGCAGCCTGACCTGTGCCATCAATGCAGCCTGACCAGCCCCATCAATGCATCCTGACCTGTGCCATCAATGCAGGCTGACCAGTCCCATCAATGCAGCCTGACCAGTCCCATCAATGCAGCCTGATCTGTGCCAAAGAAATGCAGCCTGACCAGTCCCATCAATGCAGCCTGACCAGTCCCATCAATGCAGCCTGACCTGTGCCATCAATGCAGCCTAACCAGTCCCATCTATGCAGCCTGACCTGTGCCATCAATGCAGCCTGACCTGTGCCATCAATTCAGCCTGACCAGTCCCATCAATGCAGCCTGACCAGTCCCATCAATGCAGCCTGACCAGTCCCATCAATGCAGCTTGACCTGTGCCATCAATGCAGCCTAGCCTGTGCCATCAATGCAGCCTGACCTGTGCCATCAATGAAGCCTGACCAGTCCCATCAATGCAGCCTGACCAGTCCCATCAATGCAGCTTGACCAGTTCCATCATTGCAGCCTGACCTGTGCCATCAATGCAGCCTGACCTGTGCCATCAATGCAGCCTGACCAGTCCCATCAATGCAGCCTGACCAGTCCCATCAATGCAGCCTGGCCTGTGCCATCAATGCAGCCTGACCAGTCCCATCAATGCAGCCTGACCAGTCCCATCAATGCAGCCTGACCTGTGCCATCAATCCAGCTTGACCAGTTCCATCATTGCAGCCTGACCTGTGCCATCAATGCAGCCTGACCTGTGCCATCAATGCAGCCTGACCTGTGCCATCAATGCAGCCTGACCTGTGCCATCAATGCAGTCTGACCAGTCCCGTCAATGCAGCCTGACCTGTGCCATCAATTCAGTCTGACCAGTCCCATCAATGCAGCCTGACCTGTGCCATCAATGCAGCCTGACCTGTGCCATCAATGCAGCCTGACCAGTCCCATCAATGCAGCCTGACCAGTCCCATCAATGCAGCCTGACCAGTCCCATCAATGCAGCCTGACCTGTGCCATCAATGCAGTCTGACCAGTCCCATCAATGCAGTCTGACCAGTCCCATCAATGCAGCCTGACCAGTCCCATCAATGCAGCCTGACCAGTCCCATCAATGCAGCCTGACCTGTGCCATCAGTGCAGTCTGACCAGTCCCATCAATGCAGCCTGACCAGTCCCATCAATGCAGCCTGACCAGTCCCATCAATGCAGCCTGACCAGTCCCATCAATGCAGCCTGACCTGTGCCATCAATGCAGCCTGACCAGTGCCATCAATGCAGCCTGACCTGTGCCATCAATGCAGTCTGACCAGTCCCATCAATGCAGCCTGACCTGTGCCATCAATGCAGTCTGACCAGTCCCATCAATGCAGCCTGACCAGTCCCATCAATGCAGTCTGACCAGTCCCATCAATGCAGCCTGACCTGTCCCATCAATGCAGTCTGACCAGTCCCATCAATGCAGCCTGAGCTGTGCCATCAATGCAGTCTGACCAGTCCCATCAATGCAGTCTGACCTGTGCCATCAATGAAGCCTGACCAGTCCCATCAATGCAGTCTTACCAGTCCCATCAATGCAGCCTGAGCTGTGCCATCAATGCAGCCTGACCAGTCCCATCAATGCAGCCTGACCAGTCCCATCAATGCAGCCTGACCAGTCCCATCAATGCAGCCTGACCTGTGCTATCAATGCAGCCTGACCAGTCCCATCAATGCAGTCTGACCAGTCCCATCAATGCAGCCTGACCTGTGCCATCAATGCAGTCTGACCAGTCCCATCAATGCAGCCTGACCTGTGCCATCAATGCAGTCTGACCAGTCCCATCAATGCAGCCTTACCTGTGCCATCAATGCAGCCTGACCAGTCCCATCAATGCAGCCTGACCAGTCCCATCAATGCAGCCTAACCTGTGCCATCAATGCAGCCTGACCAGTCCCATCAATACAGCCTGACCTGTGCCATCAATGCAGCCTGACCAGTCCCATCAATACAGCCTGACCTGTGCCATCAATGCAGCCTGACCAGTCCCATCAATACAGCCTGACCTGTGCCATCAATGCAGCCTGACCAGTCCCATCAATGCAGCCTGACCAGTCCCATCAATGCAGCCTGACCTGTGCCATCAATGCAGCCTGACCTGTCCCATCAATGCAGCCTGACCTGTGCCATCAATGAAGCCTGACCAGTCCCATCAATGCAGTCTTACCAGTCCCATCAATGCTGCCTGAGCTGTGCCATCAATGCAGCCTGACCAGTCCCATCAATGCAGCCTGACCAGTCCCATCAATGCAGCCTGACCAGTCCCATCAATGCAGCCTGACCTGTGCTATCAATGCAGCCTGACCAGTCCCATCAATGCAGTCTGACCAGTCCCATCAATGCAGCCTGACCTGTGCCATCAATGCAGTCTGACCAGTCCCATCAATGCAGCCTGACCTGTGCCATCAATGCAGTCTGACCAGTCCCATCAATGCAGCCTGACCTGTGCCATCAATGCAGCCTGACCAGTCCCATCAATGCAGCCTGACCAGTCCCATCAATGCAGCCTGACCTGTGCCATCAATGCAGCCTGACCAGTCCCATCAATACAGCCTGACCTGTGCCATCAATGCAGCCTGACCAGTCCCATCAATACAGCCTGACCTGTGCCATCAATGCAGCCTGACCAGTCCCATCAATACAGCCTGACCTGTGCCATCAATGCAGCCTGACCAGTCCCATCAATACAGCCTGACCTGTGCCATCAATGCAGCCTGACCAGTCCCATCAATGCAGCCTGACCTGTGCCATCAATGCAGCCTGACCAGTCCCATCAATGCAGCCTGACCTGTGCCATCACTCGGGCTGCTCTGTCTTCTATGTCAGCAGGGGTCAGGTCCAGCTGGGAGATCGCCCGGTGCTCGCGGGGGCCTGGGATGTCTCTCCTCCGCTCTCCTGCCTCTCTTCCCTACTAGCATGGCAACGGGGGGGGGGGGGGGGAGTGGTGCCTTCCATGCCTGTCGTATATTCGCACCATAAGATGCAGAGACATTTTCCCCCATATTTTTTGGGGAAAAAAGTGCGTCTTATAGTCTAAAAAATACGGTATATATATTGTGTGTTTTGATACTACAGTAAACATATTTGAACTGTTTCTTTAATATTGTGTGAGTCTCTATTTACTACCACAGCTGGTGACATGATGGAACCCGGGTGTCAGAGGTAAGAGAGGGTTTGCAGAGTCGAGGTAATCAGTGGGGTGCAGAGTCTATTAGCAGCCCTTACGGGGGTACCGATACACGTAGAACTCTAAATCGGCAGGAAGGAGGAAGCCATGAGAACCTTGAAATAACATTCTCCAATCTGCTCTCACCAGGACACAGTTGATCCAGAGGAATGCAGAAAAACGATTTAAAGAATGATCCAATTGGCTTCACCAGGGGAAAATAATTCTCCATGATCCTCTAAGTCATTCGGATATTCCCTTGATCAACAATCTCCTTTTGGTATTACCTATAAATGTTGCTATCCAGTTAAATTAAACAACAGAGTTGGCCTTGAACCAGATCCCGGGGAGGTCTCAGAGAAGCCTCTTCATACCTGGAAAGAAATCCTCTTTCCCTGAGGCCCCCTTGTCTTTTAAATTACCGTAGAGTGATTGATGGATCGTTTATGTATTTATAGAAGGTGATCCTATCACGTAGAGTGAGGATTGTAGACCGAGCAAAGATGACCTTGTGCACCATCTCAGGTCCAAGAGATCCAAGACAATGGACCATATCCAGGATCAGGAGGTCTTTTTCTCTGTAGATCGTGGGTACATCAGATTTGTGACTTCATAAAAAGGAAGTGAAATACCAAACTCTCCCCAATGCCCAGCCTCCCATCCTTTACCTCAGATTTACCCACCTTCGATCCTCCGGTTCTCCATCCCCTGCCTCTAATTCTCAATACCAAACTTCTGATTCTCCATTCCCTGTCTCCAATTCCCAATACCCTACCAGCTTCCCAGCTTGCCAGCTACTCCAGTCCCACCTCCGATTCCACATCACCTACCTCCAACCCTTCAGTTTTCAACTTCTGATCCTTCAGTCCCCCATCCTCTGCCTCCAGTTTTCATTACCTTGCTTCTGATCCTCAAATTCCCCATCCCCTGCCTCTCATTCCCAGTCCCCTGCCTCTTATACTCCAGGTTCCCACCTCCAGTCCTCCAGATCCACATCTCTTATCAGTTCTCTACTTCTGATCCCTCAGTCCCCCATCCCCTGCCCCCAATTTCCAATACTCTGCCGCTAAACCTCCAATTTACAGGTGCAGTCTGTAGTCACCACTGCAGGTGAAGCTTGACCCCAGCAGTGATGCAGATTGGGGAGGAAGTTAAGAGGTTCCTCTATGATTTCCTCGGTCACTTGGGGGCAGCTATTTGATTGGATGCTGGTGCCCCATGTGATTCTGGCAGCCATTTTGGGTCAAACAGAGGCTATTTAAGACTCTGACTCCCAGGCTTGGGAGTCTTCCCCCTTATTTGGACCGGCCAGGCTGCATTCTGCTCCTTTTGGCAGATGTTGTTGGCATCTTCAGGTCTCCAGACCGATGTCCCATCGCTGTATAGTTTGTAAGTGGCTCAGGTGTACCTTCCTGCCGGGCCTGCTTGTACTTGCTGAACTTTTCTACAATGCATTGCTTTTGACAAATTTGGACTACACCACGCTGCACCTAGTCTACAAATTCCCCATTCCTTGCCTCCGACGTGCAAACCCCTGCCTCTTATGCTTCAGTTCCCTGCCTCCGATCCACTTATTCTCCATTCCCTACCTCTGATTCCCAATCCCCTGTCTCTTATCCTCCAGAATCCCAGCTCCAAACCTCCAGTTCCCACTTCCAATTCCTCATTCCCTTCATCCAATCCTTCAGCTCCCTACCTCAGCCTCTGATTCTTCATTCCCCATCTCCTACCTCTAATCCCCCCCCATCCGCAGCCTCCAGTTTCCCTCCCTTGATCCTCCATCCCTGCCTCAGATGCTTCAGTTCCCTGCCTCCGATCCACTGATTCCCCATTCCCTGCCTCTAATTCCCAGTCCTCCAGTTTCTCACCTCCAAACCTCCAATTGCCCATCCCTTGCCTCTGTTGCTTCCATTTCCCTACCTCCAATCAACTGATTCCCTATTCCTTGCATCTCAGTCCCAAACCCCTGACTCCGATCCTCCAGATTCCCACCTCCGATCCTCCAGATCCCCACCTCCGATCCTCTAGATCCCCACCTCCGATCCTCCAGATTCCCACCTCCGATCCTCCAGATTCCCACCTCCGATCCTCCAGATTCCCACCTCCGATCCTCCAGATTCCCACCTCCGATCCTCCAGATTCCCACCTCCGATCCTCCAGATTCCCACCTCCGATCCTCCAGATTCCCACCTCCGATCCTCCAGATTCCCACCTCCGATCCTCCAGATTCCCACCTCCGATCCTCCAGATTCCCACCTCCGATCCTCCAGATTGCCACCTCCGATCCTCCAGATTGCCACCTCCGATCCTCCAGATTGCCACCTCCGATCCTCCAGATTGCCACCTCCGATCCTCCAGATTCCCGCCTCTGATCCTCCAGATTCCCACCTCTGATCCTCCAGATCCCCATCCTCCAATTCCCTATACCCTGTATCCAATCCTTAAGCTCCTTACCCCTGATTCTTCATTCCCCATCTCCTACCTCTGATCCCCCCCCCAGCCCCCAATCCTCGAGTTTCTCTTTCTTCGATCCTTTAATCTCTCACCTCCTGCCTCCATTCCTCCAATGTTTGATCTCCGATCTCTAAATCCCCCAACACCTGTTTAATTTTTTCATGGCCCCCCGAAAGCAGATCTTAGAGCAAAACCTGCATTTTTTTCTGATAGATGTGACTGTTACCGGCTGGACATAAAGATTGTCACCAGTGTGATTTATACAAATAGTTCATTGTTTTTATCCTCTATGCAGCAGCCATATGTGCTCATTACACACATTCTGCCTCCGTCTCATTAGTGCTGCACAGTGACTGAGCTTCGCCGTTCCCTGGACACAATGTCAACCAGTAAGGACTGACGGATCGCAACCAATGCATTCTCTATATGGCTGAAATGTTATCTCAGCAGTTCATAAGGGAGAGGCCGGGTGACGGCAGATATGGACGGTCACTAGAGGAGGGAAATCTATTCGATATTATATGAAAGTAGAAATATGAAACAGCAAATGTGTAAAAAAAAGTTACATCAACAATTTCTCACAATCTTCCACCTCTAATCCCCCTAGCCTCCAATTCCCCAATCTTCCACCTCTAATCCCCCAACCCCCAGCCTTCAATTCCCCAATCTTCCACCTCTGATCCCCCAGCCTTCAATTCCCTAATCTTCCACCTCCTAATCCCCCAACCCCCAGCCTTCAATTTCCCAATCTTCCACCTCTAATCCCCCAACCCCCAGCCTCCAATCCCCCAATCTTCCACCTCTGATCCCCCAACCCCCAGCCTCCAATCCCCCAATCTTCCACCTCTGATCCCCCAACCCCCAGCCTCCAATCCCCAATCTTCCACCTCTGATCCCCCAACCCGCAGCCTTCAATTCCCCAATCCTCCACCTCTTATTCCCCAACCCCCAGCCTTCAATTCCCCAATCTTCCACCTCTTATCCCCCCAGCCTCCAATTCCCCAATCTTCCACCTCTAATCCCCCAACCCCCAGCCTTCAATTCCCCAATATTCCACCTCTGATCCCCCAACCCCCAGCCTCCAATTCCCCAATCTTTCACCTCCTAATCCCCCAACCCCCAGCCTTCAATTCCCCAATCTTCCACCTCTAATCCCCCAACCCTCAGCTTCCAATTCCCCAATCTTCCACCTCTGATCCCCCAACCCCCCGCCTCCAATTCCCCAATCTTCCACCTCTGATCCCCCAACCCCCAGCCTTCAATTCCCCAATCTTCCACCTCTGATCCCCCAGCCTTCAATTCCCCAATCCTCCACCTCTTATTCCCCAACCCCCAGCCTTCAATTCCCCAATCTTCCACCTCTGATCCCCCAACCCCCAGCCTTCAATTCCCCAATCCTCCACCTCTTATTCCCCAACCCCCAGCCTTCAATTCCCCAATCTTCCACCTCTTATCCCCCCAGCCTCCAATTCCCCAATCTTCCACCTCTAATCCCCCAACCCCCAGCCTTCAATTCCCCAATCTTCCACCTCTGATCCCCCAACCCCCAACCCCCAGCCTCCAATTCCCCAATCTTTCACCTCCTAATCCCCCAACCCCCAGCCTTCAATTCCCCAATCTTCCACCTCTAATCCCCCAATCCTCAGCCTCCAATTCCCCAATCTTCCACCTCTGATCCCCCAACCCCCAGCCTCCAATTCCCCAATCCTCCAGCTCTTATCCCCTCAGCCTCCAATTCCCCAACCCTCCACCTCTAATCCCCCAACCCCCAGCCTCCAATTCCCCAATCTTCCACCTCTGATCCCCCAACCCCCAGCCTTCAATTCCCCAATCCTCCACCTCTTATTCCCCAACCCCCAGCCTCCAATTCCCCAATCTTCCTCCTCTGATCCCCCAGCCCCCAGCCTCCAATTCTCCAACCCTCCACCTCTGATACCCCCAACCCCCAGCCTCCAATTCCCAAATGTTTCACCTCTGATCTCCCAACCCCCAGCCTCCGATTCTGCAGTCTCCCACCTCTTATCCACCAACCCCCAGCCTCCAATTCACCAATCTTCCACCTCTGATCCCCCAGCCCCCAGCCTCCAATCCCCAACCCTCCACCTCTGATACCCCAACCCCCAGCCTCCAATTTCCCAATGTTTCACCTCTGATCCCCCAACCCCCAGCCTCCGATTCTGCAGTCTCCCACGTCTTATCCCCCAGCCTTCAATTCCCCAATCTTTCACCTCTGATCCCCCAACCCCCAGCCTCCGATTCTGCAGTCTCCCACCTCTTATCCCCCAACCCCCAGCCTCCAATTCCCCAATCTTTCACCTCTGATCCCCCAGCCTCCGATTCTGCACTCTCCCACCTCTTATCC
Source organism: Lithobates septentrionalis (assembly GCA_037952835.1). Taxonomy (NCBI): domain Eukaryota; kingdom Metazoa; phylum Chordata; class Amphibia; order Anura; family Ranidae; genus Lithobates; species Lithobates septentrionalis. The sequence continues at coordinate 167,265 of JBBDGP010002476.1, read as the reverse complement.
CCCAACCCCCAGCCTCCAATTCCCCAATGTTTCACCTCTGATCCCCCAACCTCCAGCCTCCGATTCTGCAGTCTCCCACCTCTTATCCCCCAACCCCCAGCCTCCAATTCCCCAATCCTCCACCTCTGATTCCCCAACCCCCAGCCTCCAATTCCCCAATCTTCCAACTCTGATCCCCCAACCCCCAGCCTCCGATTCTGCAGTCTCCCACCTCTTATCCCCCAACCCTCAGCTTTCAATTCCCTAATCTTCCACCTCTGATCCCCAACCCCCAGCCTCTGATTCTGCAGTCTCCAACCTCTGATCTCCTAATCCCCAGCTTCCGATTCTGCAATCTCCCACCTCTATATCCCCCAATCTCCCGACCCCCCCCACCTCCAAATTCCTCATACGTTACCCCCAATTTCATGGTCCTATCCCTCAATCCCCTGAAGCACCTGCCTCCAAGCCCCCCATCCCTAACCCTGCCAGTTTCACAGTCCCCTGATCCTTAAATGTCCCACCCCCAATCCCTCATCTCTTACCCCCAATTATATGGTCCCCCTATCCCTCAATCCCTGGAGCCCCTGCCTCCAGTCCTTCATCCCCTACCCTTGATTCACAGTTCCCCAATCCCCCAATCCATTGAACCCCCCCTGCCTCCAATCCCTCATCCCTTACCCCTGATTTCACAGTCCCCCAGTCCTTCAATCCCCTAACCCCATTCCAATCCCCCATCCCTTACCCCTGATTTCATGATCACTGTGACAGACCAAACCAAGATAGGGGCTTCTGGAGAGGGCTATGAGCAAGCCTCTTACCCACTGACTATGGCCCAGGGAGAGAGCAGATCATTCTCTTATGTCTTAGTCACCCTGTGTCTATTAGGGGCACAGGGTGACCGAGAAAAGGACGGACAGCTACTTAATGGACACTGAGAATGGGGTTTGGAGTACTTCAAATGGGACAGTAATATTTATTTATATATATATATATACCCACAATTTCTTTTATTATTATCTTTTAATATTATTTATTTATCTACAATATCTCCCAGGAAATATATAAAGACTATTCCTAGTTTGGTTGATTCTGAACTATACATGTTAATTGAAAGAGCTGATCACATTGGCCTCTGGAACTGTGTAAGAGCCGGACAGTCTGCTACTGAGTTCTCCTGCTATTGTCTGAAGGTGTTCTGTGTTTATAGTTATGATAATGTGTATTGTACCTTCTGAGCTTGAAGCTGTCAAGTCTGACCTGCAATGAGACATCTGAGTCATCCAGGTGGTTCATTAACGTAATGTTTATAGTATGTCGGTTGTTGTAATTATGTTTCTGGTTACATTGTGTTCTGTTGAGGTAATATGATGGGGGGGGGGTGTCCTCCTATGGGGTATATATACTGTGTTAGTTTGTCAATTAAACATTCCATGTTCTAGTTTTGTAACTGAGCTAGTCTCACCTGGTTCTTGGTTGTGATATGTGGCTGTAATATCTGATATCTGAAGTTCCAGACTGGAGGAAGTAGTGTACTGATGGAAGCAATCAAGAGGAGTGCGGGAAGCGGTTCCGTGACAATCACCGATTCCTAAATCCCGAAAACCCCTCACCTCCAATCCCTTACCCTCGATTTCATGGTCTCCCGATCCCTCAATTCCCTGAACCCTCGCCTCGAAAGCTCCATCTCATACCCCTGAATTCACAATCCCCCAATCATTCAATTCTCCAATCCCACCACCTCCAATCCCCCATTCCTTACCCCTGATTCATGGTCCCACAATCTCTCAGTCTCCTGACCCCCCCGACTCCAATCCCCCATCCCTTACCCCTGATTTCATGATCTCCCAATCCCTCAATCCCCAACCCCCCCTCCAATCCCCAATCCTTTAACCCCGATTCACGGTTCCGCAATCCCTCAGTCTCCTGATCCCCCTGCCATTAATCCCCCTATCCCTTAACTCTGATTCATGATCCCACAATCCCTCAGTCTCCTGACCCCCCTGCCATCAATCCCCCTATCCCTTACCCCTGATTCATGGTCCCACAATCCCTCAGTCTCCTGACCCCCCTACCATCAATCCCCCTATCCCTTACCCCTGATTCATGGTCCCACAATCCCTCAGTCTCCTGACCCCCCTACCATCAATCCCCCTATCCCTTAACTCTGATTCATGATCCCACAATCCCTCAGTCTCCTGACCCCCTGCCATCAATCTCCCTATCCCTTACCCCTGATTCATGGTCCCACAAACCCTCAGTCTCCTGACCCCCCCTGCCGTCAATCCCCCTATCCCTTACCCCTGATTCATGGTCCCACAATCCCTCAGTCTCCTAACCCCCCTGCCATCAATCCCCCTATCCCTTACCCCTGATTCATGGTCCCACAATCCTTCAATCTACTGACCCCCCAGCCATCAATCCCCCTATCCCTTACCCCTGATTTCATGATCTCCCGATCCATCAATCCCCAACCCCCCACACCTCCAATCCCCAATCCCTTACCCCCAATTCACAGTTCTGCAATCCCTCAGTCTCCTGGCCCCCTGCCATTAATCCCCCTATCCCTTACCCCTGATTTCCTGGTCCCCTGATCCCTCTAAACCAACAGACCTGTATAAAAGTTGAAGTAAACATCCATACTGTACATACCCAAAGATTCCATTTAATGGTGACAACGCTTTGTGACAAGGAAAAAAAGCTGAAAGTTTCTGGCAACATTTTCCCGCTGTCAGCCGTGTGGCCTGAAGGGGGAGCCTCTGTATGGTGTGAGCGCATGGCTCAGCACGGACAATATACCACATGTACATCCAGTATATATAGGGGGGGTAGCAGAAGGAAGCTGGAAGAAGCATACAGAATAGAAATAAACTTTTATCAGACACAAAGAGGAAACATAATATCCTGGAAATTCTATAACACACAATAATATTACATAACATGAAATAATATTCTATAACACACAATGATATGAAATGTGATGCAGAGCTTAGAGTCACGTGTCTATAATAAGAGCAGCTGCTGTATACTCCCAAACTGGTACCCCCAAATATCATAAAGGGGTACATTTTATAAAGAATTTGCATAAAAATCATTTGCCTGGTGAAAGTGCAAGTACATTCGTTCTGTGCAAATGGATAAAAGAAAAACGAACGTAAGAAGGCCATACCCTGTACTGTTCAAATGTAAATCATTGATTTTCAATAAATATTGCATTTGACCACTAGATGGACCTAAGTATTACAGGAAATTCTTGTGATACTATGCTCCCTCTAGAGGCCAAATGCAGTATTTTCCATGTGCCCTCAATGGCCTGAATGGCTTGGAGTAATTCCAGATGATAGGATGAAGTCGTTGTTCCCCGACAGTTTCCCCCTGTCCCCTCCAGTTTTTCAGTTGAGTTTTGTTGACCTGGGTGGGGCCGGCAGTGCCACATCAGTGTTCTATTGTTGGTCCACTTATCACAGCTATTGGCTTTCCCTGCCATCAATCAGTTTATTCCTGAGCATTATATCAGAGAACACAACCCCGGAATCCTTTTAGACGTGCATGCTCAAGCAAAAGCATCAGCAGAATGTACAGATAGAGTCTTCACCATCCAGTGGCCAACATGCAAGTCTAAAGGGATGCCACCAACCAATGACTATAAGATCTAATCACCCTACATAATGCAACTGGGATGTGTCTACAGTCTTTATTTACAGGACGTGAGCTGTTTTATTAAATTGTATTGGATAAGTCTTGTCTGATCCCCCGATCCTCGCCCCGCTCCCCAGCCTCCAATCCTTGAATCCCCCTCCTATGTTCCCCCAATGTTTGGCCTTTATTCCTACAATCCCCTTCTTCTGATTCCCCAAATCCTCCAATCTCCCTCATTCAATACCACATTTTCCTGCTATTAAACCCCCAATTCCCCACCTTCTTATCTCAATCCTTTGCCTCTTGTGAAGGAATGTGATGTAGATAATAATAATAGTAATCTGAAAATGTCTATTTTCTTATGTGTATACATATTTTTCTCCTTACTCATTATATAAGTATACAGGTTTGTTCTGTTCCTATATTTTCTCAAGATGGCGGGTACCCCCTACATCCCACACATCAGAAGAACGCGGAACTGAAGATAAAACCAAACAGCCAGACCTCGTTATGAACATTCTCCATTTTCTTTTTCTATCTTAACCAATGAGATGTACCTATTAGACTAACATAGCAATGACGTATTTGTGTGTATAAAACATTAACACCGCCTTGAATAAATTAGAAGTGTAACAAGTGACGGTACTGAGCGTGTCTCAGAGTGTTTACTTTTATATGCATGCATATCAACACTTTCAAATTAGAGACAGCAGCAGATAACCTTGGGCTCGATTGGAGCTCTTAATCATTTCCATAACAGATGGTGCCGAAACCCGGGACCTCAGGCTACAGTCGAAGCCGTACCGCGACAAGCATTCGGGCGTTAAATGAAAGATAACAGAGGGGGTCTTTGCGCAGCCCTAACAGTACCGGTGAGTTTGATTTATATTCTTACCACTGTACGACTTTCTTATCTTTCGGTTGACGGCTGGATTCTGTCGGTATGCTAAGACTGTCTTAGAGGCAGGTAATTCCTCGCCTGAGGTTGTTTTAACGAACCTGTCAATGGGTTTCTGCTGACTGTATTTGTTCACTGTCTGCCATTCTTTGGGCTACGAAACTCAGCAGTCTAAGGGTGCTACATGTGTGAATGGGTAGTCCCATCTCCAGATGAGCTTTCGGCCTCTGGCATGAGATTGTTTCCCTTGTGGCAAACGTTATAGACGGGTTACTCTGGGTTCGACGAACCTTTGAGGGGAATTTCAGCTGCTGGCTTTGCAGCCTGAAGTGCTACATGTGTGAATGGGTAGTCTCATCTCCAGGTGAGCTTTCGGCCTCTGGCATGAGATTGTTTCCCTTGTAGCAAACGTCTATAAACGGGTTTATTTTTGCAGGGTGGTCTGCCCTTGTGGTTATTTTAGCCTGCTGAAATTTTGCAGTTTGAAGAGTGGCAGGTGTAATGTCCTATCGTGAGTGTATTTGTGGTTTATTGTTTGCTATACATGAGATGGGTTGGGGACTGGTGAAAGTCAGAGAAGGATCTGTTGGGTCACAAGCCGTTGCTCCCTACTACCCCTGACGTGCTTGTACTGAGATTAAACGTACATTACCCGGTGACAGGGGGGTTTGGGCAGACCCTCGAAGAGATAGAACAGTAGAACACTAGGAGCGCAGCGTTATGTACTCCCACCCAAGGAATTTGTTGATAAGAACGCTGAGAAAAATATTAACCCCTTTGGTTGTACGAGAGAAAAGAAAGTGATGTTGTAAAGAAAGGGATATTGCAAAGAAGGAAAGAAGAAGATGTTGAAATAGTTAACAAAGTTGAAAGAAGTGGCGAAAGTTATGTTGCTGAAGAAACAGGGAGAAAAATCCTGTGTGATAAAGAAAATTGGATAAAGGAAGTTAAGAAAGATGGCGATTGTATTATGTATGTGTATCACAGAGCTGATGATATGTTGGAACTCGAAACAAAGGAGGGGAGGGACGGCACTGCCCTCCGTTTAACAACCACTCCTTTCTCACCACCCAAGCACAACCCACTGTGACAACTAAGCCCGGCGGCCATCTTAGTGCACCCATGCCTTCACTTTCTACCTAGCCCAGTGCACTTCCTGCCGACGGCCATCTTGGTACACCCAGTAAGCTTAAACAGCCTGTACCCAGCCCTCCCTGTTTTAAACCAAGATGGTTCATACCACACACCTGTCTTCCCCAATACGGGAGCATCACATTCCCAGGCCGGATATGTTAATGATGAAGAAGCATCTGAGTGGGAAACCCAACAGCAGGCAGCAAGGCCACCCACTGATTTAACCCCCAATCCTGGCAACCGTAAAGAACAGTGCCCCTTGCCAGCCCCTGCCCCAACAACAGTCTCGGTTACCAGAAGGGGCACCAGTGATGTATGTCGCTTTTACATACCTCCCAACCGTCCCGGATTCCGCGGGACCTTCCCGCGATTTGAGATAAGTCCCGGAGTCCCGCGGACCTGGCCTGAAGTCCCGGATCCCTGGCTCCGTGCCCCCCCCCCCAATTAAATGTAAGGGAGTCTGGAATGCAGGGACATTGACGGACTGAGCCACTGTAGCACTGGCTCCGGCTCCGCCTCCACCTGTCCTGACTCTACTCCTTGTCACTGGTTGCTACAGCCGCCTGGCGTATAGCAACCAGTGACGTCATGGCTGCGACTCCCTCACTGCCCAGCATCGAAAGCGGAGGAGGATTTAACTTCCTCCTCCGTGCCTTAATCAGCTGCCCTTTGAGTTGAGTCCCGCCGCCACTCCCCTGTCATGGTCCTGCTGGTGCAGGGCAGCGAGCGATATCTAGCGCTGTGGAAACTTCAAACGGTGGGCGGCCCCGGTGAGCAGCACGAGGCTCAGCCGCGGAGGCTGGCTAAAAACAGAGAGTGGGAAAAGACCTTACACAGCATCCCCTGACACCGAGTCCCAGAGCCTGTCTTCACTCCTCCAATGTCCGCTCCAAGCATCAGCAGGAAGACAGCCTGACCAAGAGCCCAGAGGACGAGGACGGGCGGGAGGTAGGTGCATTACAGACACACCTACCCACAGGCAGGGGAGCACAACAGGGACTGCAGGCAGGGCTGGGGGGTCTCACCCATCCCTCTCTCTCTCTCCCCTCTCTCTCTCACCCCTCTCTCTCACACACCCCTCTCTCTCACTCACCCCCTCTCTCTCACCTCTCTCTCACACACCCCTCTCTCTCTCACTCACCCATCTCTCTCACCCATCCCCTCTCTCTCACCCATCCCCTCTCTCTCACCCATCCCCTCTCTCTCACCCATCCCCTCTCTCTCTCTCGCCCCTCTCTCTCTCTCGCCCCTCTCTCTCTCTCATCTCTCTCACTCACCCCTCTCTCTCACTCACCCCTCTCTCTCACACACCCCTCTCTCTCACACGACCCCTCTCTCTCACTCACCCCTCTCTCTCACACACCCCTCTCTCTCACACACCCCTCTCTCTCTCACTCACCCATCTCTCTCACCCATCCCCCTCTCTCTCACCCATCCCCTCTCTCTCACCCATCCCCTCTCTCTCACCCATCCCCTCTCTCTCTCTCGCCCCTCTCTCTCTCTCATCTCTCTCACTCACCCCTCTCTCTCACTCACCCCTCTCTCTCACACACCCCTCTCTCTCTCTCCTCACCCATCTCTCTCACACACCCCTCTTTCTCACTCACCCCTCTCTCTCACACACCCCTCTCTCTCACACACCCCTCTCTCTCTCACTCACCCATCTCTCTCACTCACCCCTCTCTCTCACCAACCCCTCTCTCTCACCCATCCCCTCTCTCTCACCCATCCCCTCTCTCTCACCCATCCCCTCTCTCTCGCCCCTCTCTCTCTCTCATCTCTCTCACTCACCCCTCTCTCTCACACCACCTCTCTCTCACACACCCCTCTCTCTCTCACTCACCCATCTCTCTCACACACCCCTCTCTCTCACTCACCCTCTCTCTCACACACCCCTCTCTCTCTCTCACCCCTCTCTCTCACACACCCCTCTCTCTCACTCACCCCTCTCTCTCACACACCCCTCTCTCTCACACACCCCTCTCTCTCTCACTCACCCATCTCTCTCACCCATCCCCTCTCTCTCACCCATCCCCTCTCTCTCACCCATCCCCTCTCTCTCACCCATCCCCTCTCTCTCTCTCGCCCATCTCTCTCACTCACCCCTCTCTCTCACTCACCCCTCTCTCTCACACACCCCTCTCTCTCTCACTCACCCATCTCTCTCACACACCCCTCTCTCTCACTCACCCCTCTCTCTCACACACCCCTCTCTCTCACACACCCCTCTCTCTCTCACTCACCCATCTCTCTCACTCACCCCTCTCTCTCACCAACCCCTCTCTCTCACCCATCCCCTCTCTCTCACCCATCCCCTCTCTCTCTCTCGCCCCTCTCTCTCTCTCATCTCTCTCACACACCCCTCTCTCTCACTCACCCCTCTCTCTCACACACCCCTCTCTCTCACACACCCCTCTCTCTCACACACCCCTCTCTCTCTCACTCACCCCTCTCTCTCACCCATCCCCTCTCTCTCACCCATCCCTCTCTCTCTCTCGCCCCTCTCTCTCTCATCTCTCTCACTCACCCCTCTCTCTCACTCACCCCTCTCTCTCACCCATCCCCTCTCTCTCTCTCGCCCCTCTCTCTCTCTCTCTCTCACTCACCCCTCTCTCTCTCTCGCCCCTCTCTCTCTCATCTCTCTCACTCACCCCTCTCTCTCACTCACCCCTCTCTCTCACCCATCCCCTCTCTCTCTCTCGCCCCTCTCTCTCTCATCTCTCTCACTCACCCCTCTCTCTCACTCACCCCTCTCTCTCACACACCCCTCTCTCTCTCGCACACCTCTCTCTCGCACACCCCTCTCTCTCACCCATCCCCTCTCTCTCTCGCCCCTCTCTCTCTCTCATCTCTCTCCTCACCCCTCTCTCTCACACACCCTCTCTCTCACACACCCCTCTCTCTCTCTCGCCCCTCTCTCTCACCCCTCTCTCTCACTCGCCCCCCTCTCTCTCTCGCCCCCCTCTCTCTCTCGCCCCTCTCTCTCTCTCTCGCCCCTCTCTCTCTCTCGCCCCTCTCTCTCTCTCGCCCCTCTCTCTCTCTCGCCCCCCTCTCTCTCTCGCCCCCTCTCTCTCTCTCGCCCCCCTCTCTCTCTCTCGCCCCCCTCTCTCTCACTCGCCCCTCTCTCTCACTCACCCCTCTCTCTCACTCACCCCTCTCTCTCACCCATCCCCTCTCTCTCACCCATCCCCTCTCTCTCACCGAGCCCCCTCTCTCTCTCACCCCCCTCCCTCTTTCTCTCCCCCCCTCTTTCTCTCCCCTCTCGTTCACACCTCCTCTTCCACCCCATTCTCACACCCTCTCCCACTTCTCCCCTCTCTTGCATGCAGGCAGGGGGAACCAACCACTGACTAACAGATGACAAAAAGTGCCAGAAAAGATCTGCCTTTGAACCCATCTCCCCACCACTGCAACTGACCCCATCCTCCTAATGAAGGACTATGGGTCCCATCATTAAGACGTTGGCCACACCCACATTTTGCCGTGATGCACGCTGCAGCTCACTTACTCCCTCATTTGTCCCTCATTCTGAAGTTCAAAAGTTGGGAGGTATGCTTTTACTCTATCACAAGCAGCGGCCTTAGTGACAAGTCTGCCTGACCCAGAGAAGCAGCCAATTCCCTTCTACCACAGGATAGTGCAGATACAAGAAACTTACTCAACTGCCTGGAGAGACTTGATCAGCCTATGCCAAATCAAAGCAGGATATGTCTTTTGGCCAGTCATGCAGATGGCCTTCAATGATGCCTGCCTGACAAGTGCCACTTCCTACACCTCAGGCGTGGAGTTCTGTGCACAACTCCACGACTGGGCAAAGGAGAAGTTGACGGATCAGACCACCACAATCCAAGATATTACCCAAGATAAAGGGGAGTCTGTGAAGAAGTATCATGCTAGACTCATAAAGGCACACACATACATGTTATCAACTGCTTTTGTTTCAGGGCTCAGAGAGGATATCAGAAAAGGCCTGATGGTGGCCCGCCCTGAATACCATTCAATGAAAATGTCTGATTTATTGTTGGTGACCAGAGGTATAGAAAATCAAAAAGGTAAAAAACCAACGCCCCTCATGGTAACCCATGACGAAGATCCCACCTACACTAGTCCACCACCACTGCCCAATACCAGGGAAAGGATCACCTGTTACAACTGTGGGAAACGGGGTCACTTCAGAAAAGAATGCAGAGCCCCAAGATGTCCCAGACGAAAAACCTACCATTTTCCTCATTGACAGGGGTGCAGCCAAAAGTGTGTTGAGGGCGGTGAACCTGCCTAATAATTCTTTCCTTTCCACTATTGATGTTTCCTGCGTAGGAATGGATGGGGTTCCCCGCTCCAGTCCACTTCCTGATTTGCTTGCCAGATTTGTGGTGTCCTCTACATGTCCCTTGAATCTACTAGGAGCTGATGTGTTGTCCAGACTACAGGCCTCAATCAGGACACGCCTGAAGGGGGGATGAAGTTACATACTCCCCTATCTTTAGAAGACTCATCTGCTTTGTGTTCTCAGCCTCTCCTGATGACACTTACTGAAGCAAAAATTTCAAGTTCAATACTGCAGGAAGTACTTGACAGAATCCCTGCGTGCCTATGGTCCACAGGACCGGAAGACAACGGTCACTTAAAGGTGCCACCAGTTTCAGTCAAGCTAAAAGAGGGCGCTTCATTGCCCCGGAAACCACAATAACCCCAAGAAGAGAATCCTAAAAAGAGAACCAGGTACCTACTGTGGATGCCTTTGACTGCAAAATACCTCACAGAGGTGGACCTTACAAACGTTTTCTTCAGTGTCCACCCTCACCCCTCCTGCTGGTACCTTTTTGCATTCATCCACGGAAAGAAACGGCAACATACCTAAACAGTTGTGCCACAAGGGGCACAGAACTTTCCAAGCCAGTTTGCAAAAGCTATGGCTATCATCCTTGACACATGACAAGAGGAACACCCGGAAGTGATTCTCTTCCAACGTGTTGATGACCTTCTCCTTTGTGCAGCTGACTTACCCCCTGTTGAAGTCACCTCAGAAAGCCTGTTGTGCTATCTTGCCAACCAGGGCTGCAGAGCCATAAAGCCCAAAATGCAGTGGTGCTCAACACCTGTCATTTTCCTTGGACTAATTTCCTAGTGCAGAGCATGGATTCCAGAAGCCTTCCTACTGATGCTCTGCAATCAGACCCCTTCCAGATGTCTCCTGAAGAAATATCTAAAGTTTGAAGCCTTTAAGTGCGCCACCCCCGGCGCTAGGGCTCCCAGCCTACAGCAAAACGCTCAAGTTCTTTGTATCCGAACGTCTGGGACATGCTGCAGGTGTACTCACCCAATCACATGGCATCAGCCTACGCTCCGTAGGATATTATTCCTGTCGGCTGGATGCGGTAGCAAGAGGAGGCCTATTGTGTCTGCGAGCTGGATTTGCTACACAAGCCTTGCTTGACAAAACTTTGAACTTGGTCCTCGGACACTGCCTCGTTCTGCTTGCTCCCCATGACGTTGTTGCCATATTCAACCAAGATCCAGCCGAAACACTTGTCCACTACCAGACACTTGAGACTCCTGTGTTCCCTCCTACTGGACAACATTACTCTATTAAGTTGTCAAACACTGAACCCTACCACCCTTCTTCCACTTCTCGAGGGGGGAAAGGAGGAGGAGGAGTAAAGTCTTGACTTGTCACCCCATGACCACACAGGACACGCGGTCACCACTGAAAACACTGTTCTACAAGCTGAAGCCTTACCACCGGTGATGTCTACACAAGAGGCAGAGCTGTAAGCACTTACTACAGCATGTAAATGGGCAGAGGGAAAAAGAGCCAACATTCATATGGACTCAAGATATGCTTTGGTGTTATCTAGGACAGAGGATTCCTGATGGCTGCAGGAACACCTGTGAAAACTTGATTGATGCCTTGCTTCTCCCAACCCAAGTGACTATTCTGAGTAAAGCACACGACAAAATGAACTCAAAGGAAGCTTAAGGCAATCATCTAGCCAATTCAGCTGCCAAACAGACAGCTGGTGGTCCACGGGAAGTGGACAGCAGGGTGGTAGAAGAAGACCACCCCGTGCTTACCTTACAGACTTTCCCAGTGGACAGAGTTTATCTAAAAGAACTACAGGAAACAACAAGTCCGGATAAGAAGGAAAGCTGGAAACGGAGAGGAGCAACTCTCAGAAATGGACTATTGGAGTGCAACAAGAAGCCTTGTCTACCCAGGAGTATGTACCCAGCTGTGGTGCAATGGGCACATGGAGCTGCCCACTTGACAAAGACTTTTATGAACTCTCTTATCAACAAGTGTTGCACCAAGAGTTACTCCACTGACCGACAACTTCTGCAGATCATGCATTATCTGCACCAAATGTAACCCAGGATGCACAGAAGAAGCACAGAAGAAGCACCTGGCAAAAGCCCTATACCCCATTACAGAGGATGCAAATTGATCATTCTCAAGTGCCAAGAAGTGGCAGATTCGAATACGCCCTAGTGGAAGTGGTCACGACTGCCAGGACCACAGCTAAGAAACTACTGAGTGAGATAGTATGTAGATTTGGGGTCCCAGAGGTGATATTGAGAGATCAGGGACCAGCCCTAACAACAACCCTTACTAAAGAGATTTGGGCAGCACTGGGGGTTCAGTTGGCACTACACATCCCATACCACCCTCAAAGTAGCGGGAAGGTAGAAAGGATGAATGGGACACTAAAAACAGGATGTTAAAGATGGCCCAAGAGACTAACATGAGTTGGCCAGACAGTTAGCCCATTGCCCTGCTCAGTGTCAGACACACCCCCAGGGGAAACATGCCCTATCCCCTTATGAAATTTTGTTTGGTTCAGCTCCCAGACTTGGTTGTTACTTTCCACAACAGTTACAGTTACAGTCTGATGTGTTGACTAATTATGTAACCACATTATCACGAGAATTAACCTGAATGCATGTCCAGGTGTTTTCTTCCATTCCAGATCCTGAATTATATACAGGAACACACCAACTACTGTCTGGAGATCCTTGAGCCAAGTTATGATGGTCCATTCCAAGTTTTGCTAACCACAGCCACCTCAGTCAAGTTGGCCAGGAAGAACACCTGAATGCACGCTTATCACTGCAGGAGAGCGTGTTTTCGGGTGCTGTATATCCTTTTTCTGTTTGATCTAGGGGGGAGGGGCCCAGGAGGTGGCCATCACAAAAATGATAACATAATTACGTTTTGGTGTAACTCTTCAGGTACACATGTGACCACCTTTACTTTAGATTACTGTGACATAGTACCTTGTCTGTTTGACCCTTCATGGTGATGCCATTGGTACAGTGATATCCCTGACGGTAAGGACATATATGTATGCTACACAGACAGTTACTGGGGACAGAGTTTTGGTTCCAGGGGGGGCCAGTGGGTTGGAACACAGGGCCAGACTGGGCGATCACAGAGTGCATTAGAAAAAAAAAAAAAAAAAAAAGATGAAAATAGAAAGCCCCATATCCTAACCAAAGATACCCCTGATACATACACTGACCCAGCACATAGTCAGAGGAGGAAGCGAGCAGCTCTCTCCGGAAGCTTTGATCCTCATGTATACATACATGTCATAGGGGTTACAAGGGGGGTCCCTGATGAGTTTAAAGCCAGGGATCAGGTAAAAGCTGGTTTTGAGTCTTTGATCCCCATAACAACTGTCAGCAAGAATGTAGATTGGATTAACTACATGTCATGGTTATGCAATAGAGTTTGTCGATCAGCATACCTGTCTCCATGTGTTCATCTCTAGAGACCAGCTGACCCTCACCTGACTGCTTTTGTAACCTCTCCTATAAGCATGGCCCCACCCCAGGCCCTATCAGGGAACCCTATATTAACCTGTGCACTGCAAGCCAGCAGTGCTGATCAACCACTGTGTGTTAGCCTCTGTGTGTACTTGCTATGTTTCCTACATCTGATTTCTGTTACCGACTTTGGCCTGTTCCCGGCCATCCCTGTTTGCCTGTGACCCTGATGTTCCAGCCAGCTCCCTCCTTCCTCTTCTCCTGTAGTCTACCGTGAGCGTGAGCTGTGAGACCCTGGGGGCCGCGACCTGGAGCCAGACTGCAGCTCAGTCCATCCTCACCACTAGAGGCTCTGGTGAACACCTGTTGGCTCTTAGACTCCGCGCCCTGGGGAATCTATGCTCTAGCTCCCAGTGGGATCTGTGTCAGTGATCCAGTAGACCTGCTTCCTGAACCTCCCAGGGTACAATCCGCAGCAGTCAGCCATAGGGACCACTAACTTGCGGTGCATTCCTGATCCCAACGGTGTACATCTGTCACCCAGCCTCTAGGTGACCTGACACTACACATATTATAATCAACAGAGATGTGTAAATTACACTAAAGACGCCCTCCAGGGAATTGCTGACCAGTTAGCCCCCACTTCCTACATGACATTCCAGAACCGGATGGCATTAGACATGGTGTTAGCCGAGAAGGGGGGTGTCTGTAAAATGATAGAAAAAAAAACAGGAACCTGTTGTACATACATTCCTGATAATATTGGCCCAAATGGTAAGGTTACTCTAGCTATGAAGAAATTAGAAGATCTATCACTGGAGTTGAAGAAGAACTCAGGTATCACAGACCCATGGGACCAATATTTTAGCTGGATGAGTGGGTGGCAGAAGGTGCTCGTCCAGATACGGGTAATGGTATTAATAATCCTGGTTCTTTTAGCCCTGATTGTATGCTGTATTCTACCTTTTGTAAAAAAGTTAATGAGCAAGGCTGTAGGCAATAGCACACCTACATTTCTCCACCAAGAAGAAGAGGACCCCCTTATGATGGAAGATGACAAACCCTTCACCCCTCTACAGTCACTCCCTGTCCATAACCTCACAGTCCTATAGGGTTATAGGGATAGATAGCGCCTGACTGCACCTCTCCAGCTGTATCGAGGAGGGAAGTGAACAGTTGCTGCCCAATTCTATATACAGCCTAAAAGAGTTGCTGAGGAGAAGGGCCAGGCCAAAATGGGACCTTTAGTATTAGGGACAGAAAAGAGAAAATAGCCATTTTAGGGGGGATTGTGAAGGAATGTGATGTAGATAATAATAATAGTAATCTGAAAATGTCTATTTTCTTATGTGCATACATATTTTTCTCCTTACTCATTATATAAGTATACAGGTTTGTTCTGTTCCTATATTTTCTCAAGATGGCGGGTACCCCCTACATCCCACACATCAGAAGAACGCGGAACTGAAGATAAAACCAAAGAGAGCCAAACCTCGTTATGAAAATTCTCAATCTTCTTTTCCTTCTTAACCAATGAGATGTACCTATTAGACTAACATAGCAATGACGTATTTGTGTGTATAAAACATTAACACCGCCTTGAATAAATTAGAAGTGTAACAGTAACGGTGCTGAGCGTGTCTCAGAGTGTTTACTTTTATATGCATGTATATCAACACTTTCCAATTAGAGACAGCAGCAGATAACCTTGGGCTCGATTGGAGCTCTTAATCATTTCCATAACACTCTGATCCCTCAACCCCCTGATCACTTCATTCCAATCTCCCCTTCATTTCCCCCGATTTCCCATTCCTGACCCACCCCTTCAGTCTCCCGATCCTGTGATTTCTCTGTCCCGCTCCCTCAATCTCCCACTCCCCTGATCCCCCTTTCCCACTCCCTCAATCTCCCACTCCCCTGATCCCCCTTTCCCACTCCCTCAATCTCCCTCTCCCCTGATCCCCCTTTCCCACTCCCTCAATCTCCCACTCCCCTGATCCCCCTTTCCCACTCCCTCAATCTCCCTCTCCCCTGATCCCCCTTTCCCGCTCCCTCAATCTCCCACTCCCATGATCCCCCTTTCCCACTCCCTCAATCTCCCTCTCCCCTGATCCCCCTTTCCCATACCCTCAATCTCCCACTCCCCTGATCCCCCTTTCCCACTCCCTCAATCCCCCACTCCCCTGATCCCCCTTTCCCGCTCCCTCAATCTCCCACTCCCCTGATCCCCCTTTCCCGCTCCCTCAATCTCCCACTCCCCTGATCCCCCTTTCCCGCTCCCTCAATCTCCCACTCCCCTGATCCCCCTTTCCCGCTCCCTCAATCTCCCACTCCCCTGATCCCCCTTTCCCGCTCCCTCAATCTCCCACTCCCCTGATCCCCCTTTCCCGCTCCCTCAATCCCCCACTCCCCTGATCCCCCTTTCCCGCTCCCTCAATCTCCCACTCCCCTGATCCCCCTTTCCCGCTCCCTCAATCCCCCACTCCCCTGATCCCCCTTTCCCGCTCCCTCAATCTCCCACTCCCCTGATCCCCCTTTTCCACTCCCCCGATCCCCCTTTCCCGCTCCCTCAATCTCCCATTCCCCTGATCCCCCTTTCCCACTCCCCCGATCCCCCTTTCCCACTCCCTCAATCTCCCACTCCCCTGATCCCCCTTTCCCACTCCCTCAATCTCCCACTCCCCTGATCCCCCTTTCCCGCTCCCTCAATCTCCCACTCCCCTGATCCCCCTTTCCCACTCCCCTGATCCCCTTTTCCCACTCCCCTGATCCCCCTTTCCCACTCCCCTGATCCTCCTTTCCCACTCCCTCAATCTCCCACTCCCCTGATCCCCCTTTCCCGCTCCCTCAATCTCCCACTCCCCTGATCCCCCTTTCCTGCTCCCTCAATCTCCCACTCCCCTGATCCCCCTTTCCCACTCCCTCAATCTCCAACTCCCCTGATCCCCCTTTCCCGCTCCCTCAATGTCCCACTCCCCCGCTCCCCCTTTCCCACTCCCTCAATCTCCCACTCCCCTGATCCCCCTTTCCCCCTTTCCCGCTCCCTCAATCTCCCACTCCCCCGATCCCCCTTTCCCGCTCCCTCAATCTCCCACTCCTCTGATCCCCCTTTCCCACTACCTCAATCTCCCACTTCCCTGATCCCCCTTTCCTGCTCCCTCAATCTCCCACTTCCCTGATCCCCCTTTCCTGCTCCCTCAATCTCCCACTCCCCTGATCCCCCTTTCCCACTCCCTCAATCTCCAACTCCCCTGATCCCCCTTTCCCGCTCCCTCAATGTCCCACTCCCCCGCTCCCCTTTCCCACTCCCTCAATCTCCCACTCCCCTGATCCCCCTTTCCCCCTTTCCCGCTCCCTCAATCTCCCACTCCCCCGATCCCCCTTTCCCGCTCCCTCAATCTCCCACTCCTCTGATCCCCCTTTCCCACTACCTCAATCTCCCACTTCCCTGATCCCCCTTTCCTGCTCCCTCAATCTCCCACTTCCCTGATCCCCCTTTCCTGCTCCCTCAATCTCCCACTCCCCTGATCCCCCTTTCCCACTCCCTCAATCTCCCACTCCCCTGATCCCCCTTTCCCACTCCCTCAATCTCCCTCTCCCCTGATCCCCCTTTCCCACTCCCTCAATCTCCCACTCCCCTGATCCCCCTTTCCCGCTCCCTCAATCTCCCACTCCTCTGATCCCCCTTTCCCACTACCTCAATCTCCCACTTCCCTGATCCCCCTTTCCCGCTCCCTCAATCTCCCACTTCCCTGATCCCCCTTTCCCGCCCCCTCAATCTCCCACTCCCCTGATCCCCCTTTCCTGCTCCCTCAATCTCCCACTCCCCTGATCCCCCTTTCCCGCTCCCTCAATCTCCCACTCCCCTGATCCTCCTTTCCCACTCCCTCAATCTCCCTCTCCCCTGATCCCCCTTTCCCGCTCCCTCAATCTCCCACTCCCCTGATCCCCCTTTCCCACTCCCCCGATCCCCCTTTCCCGCTCCCTCAATCTCCCACTCCCCTGATCCCCCTTTCCCACTCCCCCGATCCCCCTTTCCCACGCCCTCAATCTCCCACTCCCCTGATCCCCCTTTCCCGCTCCCTCAATCTCCCACTCCCCTGATCCCCCTTTCCCACTCCCCTGATCCCCTTTTCCCACTCCCCTGATCCCCCTTTCCCACTCCCCTGATCCTCCTTTGCCACTCCCTCAATCTCCCTCTCCCCTGATCCCCCTTTCCCACTCCCTCAATCTCCCACTCCCCTGATCCCCCTTTCCCACTCCCTCAATCTCCCACTCCCCTGATCCCCCTTTCCCACTCCCTCAATCTCCCACTCCCCTGATCCCCCTTTCCCGCTCCCTCAATCTCCCACTCCCCTAATCCCCCTTTCCTGCTCCCTCAATCTCCATCTCCCCTGATCCCCCTTTCCCACTCCCTCAATCTCCCACTCCCCTGATCCCCCTTTCCCACTCCCTCAATCCCCCACTCCCCTGATCCCCCTTTCCCGCTCCCTCAATCTCCCACTCCCCTGATCCCCCTTTCCCGCTCCCTCAATCCCCCACTCCCCTGATCCCCCTTTCCCGCTCCCTCAATCTCCCACTCCCCTGATCCCCCTTTCCCACTCCCCTGATCCCCCTTTCCCACTCCCCCAATCCCCCTTTCCCGCTCCCTCAATCTCCCACTCCCCTGATCCCCCTTTCCCACTCCCCCGATCCCCCTTTCCCACTCCCTCAATCTCCCACTCCCCTGATCCCCCTTTCCCACTCCCTCAATCTCCCACTCCCCTGATCCCCCTTTCCCGCTCCCTCAATCTCCCACTCCCCTGATCCCCCTTTCCCACTCCCCTGATCCCCTTTTCCCACTCCCCTGATCCCCCTTTCCCACTCCCCTGATCCTCCTTTCCCACTCCCTCAATCTCCCACTCCCCTGATCCCCCTTTCCCGCTCCCTCAATCTCCCACTCCCCTGATCCCCCTTTCCTGCTCCCTCAATCTCCCACTCCCCTGATCCCCCTTTCCCACTCCCTCAATCTCCAACTCCCCTGATCCCCCTTTCCCGCTCCCTCAATGTCCCACTCCCCCGCTCCCCCTTTCCCACTCCCTCAATCTCCCACTCCCCTGATCCCCCTTTCCCCCTTTCCCGCTCCCTCAATCTCCCACTCCCCCGATCCCCCTTTCCCGCTCCCTCAATCTCCCACTCCTCTGATCCCCCTTTCCCACTACCTCAATCTCCCACTTCCCTGATCCCCCTTTCCTGCTCCCTCAATCTCCCACTTCCCTGATCCCCCTTTCCTGCTCCCTCAATCTCCCACTCCCCTGATCCCCCTTTCCCACTCCCTCAATCTCCCACTCCCCTGATCCCCCTTTCCCACTCCCTCAATCTCCCTCTCCCCTGATCCCCCTTTCCCACTCCCTCAATCTCCCACTCCCCTGATCCCCCTTTCCCGCTCCCTCAATCTCCCACTCCTCTGATCCCCCTTTCCCACTACCTCAATCTCCCACTTCCCTGATCCCCCTTTCCCGCCCCCTCAATCTCCCACTCCCCTGATCCCCCTTTCCTGCTCCCTCAATCTCCCACTCCCCTGATCCCCCTTTCCCGCTCCCTCAATCTCCCACTCCCCTGATCCCCCTTTCCCACTCCCTCAATCTCCCTCTCCCCTGATCCCCCTTTCCCGCTCCCTCAATCTCCCACTCCCCTGATCCCCCTTTCCCACTCCCCCGATCCCCCTTTCCCGCTCCCTCAATCTCCCACTCCCCTGATCCCCCTTTCCCACTCCCCCGATCCCCCTTTCCCACTCCCTCAATCTCCCACTCCCCTGATCCCCCTTTCCCACTCCCTCAATCTCCCACTCCCCTGATCCCCCTTTCCCGCTCCCTCAATCTCCCACTCCCCTGATCCCCCTTTCCCACTCCCCTGATCCCCTTTTCCCACTCCCCTGATCCCCCTTTCCCACTCCCCTGATCCCCCTTTCCCACTCCCTCAATCTCCCACTCCCCTGATCCCCCTTTCCCACTCCCTCAATCTCCCACTCCCCTGATCCCCCTTTCCCGCTCCCTCAATCTCCCACTCCCCTAATCCCCCTTTCCTGCTCCCTCAATCTCCATCTCCCCTGATCCCCCTTTCCCACTCCCTCAATCTCCCACTCCCCTGATCCCCCTTTCCCACTCCCTCAATCCCCCACTCCCCTGATCCCCCTTTCCCGCTCCCTCAATCTCCCATTCCCCTGATCCCCCTTTCCCGCTCCCTCAATCCCCACTCTCCTGATCCCCCTTTCCCGCTCCCTCAATCTCCCACTCCCCTGATCCCCCTTTCCCGCTCCCTCAATCCCCCACTCCCCTGATCCCCCTTTCCCGCTCCCTCAATCTCCCACTCCCCTGATCCCCCTTTCCCACTCCCCCGATCCCCCTTTCCCGCTCCCTCAATCTCCCACTCCCCTGATCCCCCTTTCCCACTCCCTCAATCTCCAACTCCCCTGATCCCCCTTTCCCGCTCCCTCAATGTCCCACTCCCCCGCTCCCCCTTTCCCACTCCCTCAATCTCCCACTCCCCTGATCCCCCTTTCCCCCTTTCCCGCTCCCTCAATCTCCCACTCCCCCGATCCCCCTTTCCCGCTCCCTCAATCTCCCACTCCTCTGATCCCCCTTTCCTGCTCCCTCAATCTCCCACTTCCCTGATCCCCCTTTCCTGCTCCCTCAATCTCCCACTCCCCTGATCCCCCTTTCCCACTCCCTCAATCTCCCACTCCCCTGATCCCCCTTTCCCACTCCCTCAATCTCCCTCTCCCCTGATCCCCCTTTCCCACTCCCTCAATCTCCCACTCCCCTGATCCCCCTTTCCCGCTCCCTCAATCTCCCACTCCTCTGATCCCCCTTTCCCACTACCTCAATCTCCCACTTCCCTGATCCCCCTTTCCCGCTCCCTCAATCTCCACTTCCCTGATCCCCCTTTCCCGCCCCCTCAATCTCCCACTCCCCTGATCCCCTTTCCTGCTCCCTCAATCTCCCACTCCCCTGATCCCCCTTTCCCGCTCCCTCAATCTCCCACTCCCTGATCCTCCTTTCCCACTCCCTCAATCCCCTCTCCCTGATCCCCCTTTCCCGCTCCCCTCAATCTCCCACTCCCCTGATCCCCCTTTCCACCTCCCCCGATCCCCTTTCCTCCCCTTCCTCCTTCCCGTTCCACTCCCTGTCCCCTTTCCCACTCCCCCGATCCCCCTTTCCCGCTCCCTCAATCTCCCACTCCCCTGATCCCCCTTTCCCACTCCCGAACCCCTTTCCCACTCCCTCAATCTCCCACTCCCCTGATCCCCCTTTCCCACTCCCTCAATCTCCCACTCCCCTGATCCCCCTTTCCCCGCTCCCTCAATCTCCACTCCCCTGATCCCCTTCCCTCCCTGATCCCTTTCCACTCTCCCTGATCCCCCTTTCCCACCCCCTGATCCTCCTTTGCCACTCCCTCATCTACCTCTCCCCTGATCCCCCTTTCCCACTCCCTCAATCTCCACTCCCCTGATCCCCCTTTCCCACACTCCCCCACTCCCCTGATCCCCCTTTCCCACTCCCTCAATCTCCCACTCCCCTGATCCCCCTTTCCCGCTCCCTCAATCTCCCACTCCCCTAATCCCCCTTTCCTGCTCCCTCAATCTCCATCTCCCCTGATCCCCCTTTCCCACTCCCTCAATCTCCCACTCCCCTGATCCCCCTTTCCCACTCCCTCAATCCCCCACTCCCCTGATCCCCCTTTCCCGCTCCCTCAATCTCCCACTCCCCTGATCCCCCTTTCCCGCTCCCTCAATCCCCCACTCCCCTGATCCCCCTTTCCCGCTCCCTCAATCTCCCACTCCCCTGATCCCCCTTTCCCGCTCCCTCAATCCCCCACTCCCCTGATCCCCCTTTCCCGCTCCCTCAATCTCCCACTCCCCTGATCCCCCTTTCCCACTCCCCCGATCCCCCTTTCCCGCTCCCTCAATCACCCACTCCCCTGATCCCCCTTTCCCACTCCCCCGATCCCCCTTTCCCACTCCCTCAATCTCCCACTCCCCTGATCCCCCTTTCCCACTCCCTCAATCTCCCACTCCCCTGATCCCCCTTTCCCGCTCCCTCAATCTCCCACTCCCCTGATCCCCCTTTCCCACTCCCCTGATCCCCTTTTCCCACTCCCCTGATCCCCCTTTCCCACTCCCCTGATCCTCCTTTCCCACTCCCTCAATCTCCCACTCCCCTGATCCCCCTTTCCCGCTCCCTCAATCTCCCACTCCCCTGATCCCCCTTTCCTGCTCCCTCAATCTCCCACTCCCCTGATCCCCCTTTCCCACTCCCTCAATCTCCAACTCCCCTGATCCCCCTTTCCTGCTCCCTCAATGTCCCACTCCCCCGCTCCCCCTTTCCCACTCCCTCAATCTCCCACTCCCCTGATCCCCCTTTCCCCCTTTCCCGCTCCCTCAATCTCCCACTCCCCCGATCCCCCTTTCCCGCTCCCTCAATCTCCCACTCCTCTGATCCCCCTTTCCCACTACCTCAATCTCCCACTTCCCTGATCCCCCTTTCCTGCTCCCTCAATCTCCCACTTCCCTGATCCCCCTTTCCTGCTCCCTCAATCTCCCACTCCCCTGATCCCCCTTTCCCACTCCCTCAATCTCCCACTCCCCTGATCCCCCTTTCCCACTCCCTCAATCTCCCTCTCCCCTGATCCCCCTTTCCCACTCCCTCAATCTCCCACTCCCCTGATCCCCCTTTCCCGCTCCCTCAATCTCCCACTCCTCTGATCCCCCTTTCCCACTACCTCAATCTCCCACTTCCCTGATCCCCCTTTCCCGCCCCCTCAATCTCCCACTCCCCTGATCCCCCTTTCCTGCTCCCTCAATCTCCCACTCCCCTGATCCCCCTTTCCCGCTCCCTCAATCTCCCACTCCCCTGATCCCCCTTTCCCACTCCCTCAATCTCCCTCTCCCCTGATCCCCCTTTCCCGCTCCCTCAATCTCCCACTCCCCTGATCCCCCTTTCCCACTCCCCCGATCCCCCTTTCCCGCTCCCTCAATCTCCCACTCCCCTGATCCCCCTTTCCCACTCCCCCGATCCCCCTTTCCCACTCCCTCAATCTCCCACTCCCCTGATCCCCCTTTCCCACTCCCTCAATCTCCCACTCCCCTGATCCCCCTTTCCCGCTCCCTCAATCTCCCACTCCCCTGATCCCCCTTTCCCACTCCCCTGATCCCCTTTTCCCACTCCCCTGATCCCCCTTTCCCACTCCCCTGATCCCCCTTTCCCACTCCCTCAATCTCCCACTCCCCTGATCCCCCTTTCCCCACTCCCTCAATCTCCCACTCCCCTGATCCCCCTTTCCCGCTCCCTCAATCTCCCACTCCCCTAATCCCCCTTTCCTGCTCCCTCAATCTCCATCTCCCCTGATCCCCCTTTCCCACTCCCTCAATCTCCCACTCCCCTGATCCCCCTTTCCCACTCCCTCAATCCCCCACTCCCCTGATCCCCCTTTCCCGCTCCCTCAATCTCCCATTCCCCTGATCCCCCTTTCCCGCTCCCTCAATCCCCACTCCCCTGATCCCCCTTTCCCGCTCCCTCAATCTCCCACTCCCCTGATCCCCCTTTCCCGCTCCCTCAATCCCCCACTCCCCTGATCCCCCTTTCCCGCTCCCTCAATCTCCCACTCCCCTGATCCCCCTTTCCCACTCCCCCGATCCCCCTTTCCCGCTCCCTCAATCTCCCACTCCCCTGATCCCCCTTTCCCACTCCCCCGATCCCCCTTTCCCACTCCTCAATCTCCCACTCCCCTGATCCCCCTTTCCCACTCCCTCAATCTCCCACTCCCCTGATCCCCCTTTCCCGCTCCCTCAATCTCCCACTCCCCTGATCCCCCTTTCCCACTCCCCTGATCCCCTTTTCCCACTCCCCTGATCCCCCTTTCCCACTCCCCTGATCCTCCTTTCCCACTCCCTCAATCTCCCACTCCCCTGATCCCCCTTTCCCGCTCCCTCAATCTCCCACTCCCCTGATCCCCCTTTCCTGCTCCCTCAATCTCCCACTCCCCTGATCCCCCTTTCCCACTCCCTCAATCTCCAACTCCCCTGATCCCCCTTTCCCGCGGCCTCAATGTCCCACTCCCCCGCTCCCCCTTTCCCACTCCCTCAATCTCCCACTCCCCTGATCCCCCTTTCCCCCTTTCCCGCTCCCTCAATCTCCCACTCCCCCGATCCCCCTTTCCCGCTCCCTCAATCTCCCACTCCTCTGATCCCCCTTTCCCACTACCTCAATCTCCCACTTCCCTGATCCCCCTTTCCTGCTCCCTCAATCTCCCACTTCCCTGATCCCCCTTTCCTGCTCCCTCAATCTCCCACTCCCCTGATCCCCCTTTCCCACTCCCTCAATCTCCCACTCCCCTGATCCCCCTTTCCCACTCCCTCAATCTCCCTCTCCCCTGATCCCCCTTTCCCACTCCCTCAATCTCCCACTCCCCTGATCCCCCTTTCCCGCTCCCTCAATCTCCCACTCCTCTGATCCCCCTTTCCCACTACCTCAATCTCCCACTTCCCTGATCCCCCTTTCCCGCCCCCTCAATCTCCCACTCCCCTGATCCCCCTTTCCTGCTCCCTCAATCTCCCACTCCCCTGATCCCCCTTTCCCGCTCCCTCAATCTCCCACTCCCCTGATCCCCCTTTCCCACTCCCTCAATCTCCCTCTCCCCTGATCCCCCTTTCCCGCTCCCTCAATCTCCCACTCCCCTGATCCCCCTTTCCCACTCCCCCGATCCCCCTTTCCCGCTCCCTCAAACCCCCACTCCCCTGATCCCCCTTTCCCACTCCCCCGATCCCCCTTTCCCACTCCCTCAATCTCCCACTCCCCTGATCCCCCTTTCCCACTCCCTCAATCTCCCACTCCCCTGATCCCCCTTTCCCGCTCCCTCAATCTCCCACTCCCCTGATCCCCCTTTCCCACTCCCCTGATCCCCTTTTCCCACTCCCCTGATCCCCCTTTCCCACTCCCCTGATCCTCCTTTCCCACTCCCTCAATCTCCCACTCCCCTGATCCCCCTTTCCCGCTCCCTCAATCTCCCACTCCCCTGATTCCCCTTTCCTGCTCCCTCAATCTCCCACTCCCCTGATCCCCTTTTCCCACTCCCTCAATCTCCAACTCCCCTGATCCCCCTTTCCCGCTCCCTCAATGTCCCACTCCCCCGCTCCCCCTTTCCCACTCCCTCAATCTCCCACTCCCCTGATCCCCCTTTCCCCCTTTCCCGCTCCCTCAATCTCCCACTCCCCCGATCCCCCTTTCCCGCTCCCTCAATCTCCCACTCCTCTGATCCCCCTTTCCCACTACCTCAATCTCCCACTTCCCTGATCCCCCTTTCCTGCTCCCTCAATCTCCCACTTCCCTGATCCCCCTTTCCTGCTCCCTCAATCTCCCACTCCCCTGATCCCCCTTTCCCACTCCCTCAATCTCCCACTCCCCTGATCCCCCTTTCCCACTCCCTCAATCTCCCTCTCCCCTGATCCCCCTTTCCCACTCCCTCAATCTCCCACTCCCCTGATCCCCCTTTCCCGCTCCCTCAATCTCCCACTCCTCTGATCCCCCTTTCCCACTACCTCAATCTCCCACTCCCCTGATCCCCCTTTCCTGCTCCCTCAATCTCCCACTCCCCTGATCCCCCTTTCCCACTCCCTCAATCTCCCACTCCCCTGATCCCCCTTTCCTGCTCCCTCAATCTCCCACTCCCCTGATCCCCCTTTCCCGCTCCCTCAATCTCCCACTCCCCTGATCCCCCTTTCCCGCTCCCTCAATCTCCCACTCCCCTGATCCCCCTTTCCCGCTCCCTCAATCTCCCACTCCCCTGATCCCCCTTTCCCGCTCCCTCAATCTCCCGCTCCCTCAATCTCCAACTCCCCTGATCCCCCTTTCCCGCTCCCTCAATCTCCCACTCCCCTGATCCCCCTTTCCCACTCCCTCAATCTCCCACTCCCCTGATCCCCCTTTGCCACTCCTCTGATCCCCCTTTTCCCGCTCCCTCAATCTCCCACTCCCCTGATCCCCCTTTCCCGCTCCCTCAATCTCCCACTTCCCTGATCCCCCTTTCCCACTCCCTCAATCTCCCACTCCCCTGATCCCCCTTTCCCACTCCCTCAATCTCCCACTCCCCTGATCCCCCTTTCCCACTCCCTCAATCTCCCACTCCCCTGATCCCCCTTTCCCGCTCCCTCAATCTCCCACTCCCCTGATCCCCCTTTCCCGCTCCCTCAATCACTCACTCCCCTGATCCCCCTTTCCTTTCCCTCAATCACCCACTCCCCTGATCCCCCTTTCCCACTCCCTCAATCTCCCACTCCCCTGATCCCCCTTTCCCACTCCCTCAATCTCCCACTCCCCTGATCCCCCTTTCCCGCTCCCTCAATCACCCACTCCCCTGATCCCCCTTTCCCACTCCCCTGATCCCCCTTTCCCGCTCCCTCAATCTCCCACTCCCCTGATCCCCCTTTCCCGCTCCCTCAATCTCCCACTCCCCTGATCCCCCTTTCCCGCTCCCTCAATCTCCCTCTCCCCTGATCCCCCTTTCCCACTCCCCTGATCCCCCTTTCCCGCCCCCTCAATCTCCCACTCCTCTGATCCCCCTTTCCCACTCCCCCAAATCCCCTACTCCCCTAATCCCCCTTTCCTGCTCCCTCAATCTCCCACTCCCCTGATCCCCCTTTCCCGCTCCCCCAATCTCCCACTCCCCTCTTTCCCCCCCTTCCTACTCACTCAATCTCCCACTCCCCTGATCCCCCTTTCCCGCACCCTCAATCTCCCGCTCCCCTGATCCCCCTTTCCCGCTCCCTCAATCCCCTGATATCCTTTATCCTTCTCCCTTAATCTTGATCCCCCGTCCCATTTTCATGATTTCATGGTCTCCCGGTCTTTCAATCCCCTGACCCCCCCACCTCCAATGCCCCATCCCTTACACCCGATTTCATGGTCTCTCGATCCCTCAATCCTTGGACCCCCCACCTTCAATCCCCCATCCCTTATCCCCGATTTCATGGTCTCTCGATCCCTCAATCCTTAGACCCCCCTCCTCCAATCCCCCATCCCTTACCCCTAATTTCATGGTCTCCTGATCCCTTAATCCCCAACCCCCCACCTCTAATCCCCCATCCCTTACCCCTGATTTCATGGTCTCCCAATCCCTCAATCCCTCAAACCCCCACCTTCAATCCCTTACCCCTGATTTCATAGTCTTCCGAACCCTCAATCCTCTGACCCCCCCCACCTCCAATCCCCCATCCCTTACCCCTGATTTCATGTTCTCTCGATCCCTCAATCCCGCAACCCCCACCTTCAATCCCCCATCCCTTACCCCTGATTTCACAGTCTCTCGATCCCTCAATCCTCGGACCCCCACCTCCAATCTCCCATCCCTTATCCCCAATTTCATAGTCTTCTGATCCCTTAATCCTTGGATCCCCCCACCTCCAATCTCCCATCCCTTACCCCCGATTTCATGGTCTCCCAGTCCCTCAATCCTCAGACCCCCCACCTCTAATGCCCCATCCCTTACCCCTGATTTCATGGTCTCCCAATCCCTCAATCCCCCAACCCCCCACCTTCAATCCCCCTTCCCTTACCCCTGATTTCATGGTCTCTCGATGCCTCAATCCCCAGAACCCCCCCACCTCCAATCCCTTACCCCTGATTTCATGGTTTCCCGATCCCTCAATCTCCTGACCCTTCCCACCACCTCCAATTCCCTATCCTTTACCCCAGATTTTGTGGTCTCCTGGTCCCTCAGTCCTTGGACCCCCACCTCCAATCCCTTACCCCCAATTTCATGGTCTCTCGATCCCTCAATCCCCCAAAGCCCCACCTCCAATCCCCCATCCCTTAGCCCTGATTTCATGTTCTCCTGATCCCTCAATCCCCAGACCTCCCACCTCCAATCTCCCATCCCTTACCCCCGATTTCATAGTCTTCTGATCCCTCAATCCAAAGACCTCCCACTCTCCAATCCCTTACCCCCGATTTCATGGTCTACCAATCCCTCAATCCCCTGATTCTCCCACCTCCAATTCCTTATCCCTTCCCCCCCGATTTCATGGTCTCCTGATCCTGAAATTCCCCAAAGCCCCCCTCGCCTCCAATGCCCCATCCATTACCCCCCATTTCATGGTCTCTGGATCCCCCAACCCCCCACCTCCAATCCCCCTTTACTTTACCCCCAATTCATGGTTCCCCAATCCCTCTGTTTCCTGATCCCCCCTGCCTCCAATCCCTTACCCCTGATTTCATGGTCCCCCCGATCCCTCTGTTTCCTGATCCCCCCTGCCTCCAATCCCTTACCCCTGATTTCATGGTCCCCCCGATCCCTCTGTTTCCTGATTCCCCCCTGCCTCCAATCCCTTACCTCTGATTTCATGGTCCCCCGATCCCTCTGTTTCCTGATTCCCCCCTGCCTCCAATCCCTTACCCCTGATTTCATGGTCCCCCAATCCCTGTAACCCAGCAGGCCTGTAAAAAGTTGAATCAAACATCACTCAAAGTCTCCATTTACACTCGATAGATTCCATTTAATGGTAACAACAACAAGAAAAAAAAAAGCTGAAAGTTTCTGGCAACATTTTCCCGCTGTCAGCCGTGCGGCCTGCAGGGGGAGCCCCTGTATGGTGTGAGCGCATGGCTCAGCACGGACAATATACCACATGTACATCCAGTATATATAGAGGGTGGGGGGGGGGGGGGTTGGCAGAAGGAAGCTGGGAGCAACTTGCAGAATAAAAATAAACTTTTCTCCGACACAAAGAGGAAACATAATATCCTGAAAATTCTACAACACACAATGATATTACATGACATGAAAAATGAAAGACTCATATGGCTATATATGTGTAATTGCCTTCATCCCTTGAAATAGAATATAAGAATTAACCTCAAATTGTGAGATTTTAAAGGCAATTGAAAAAAAAGAAGGTAATACATTGTTTAAAAATATATATATGATGTTATTACAAAATAGAATTTGGATACAAATACAAATGGAAGTAAAAGGATAAGACAGAAAGTAACAATGTCACTTTGCATTACATTAAACATTGATATGATCCTGCAAGTGGCACTCCCCATCCCCAACGACCTGCTGTTCCTTCATCGGGGAATTCCCATGAGACAGAGTAGATGGGGATAATATTCTATAAGATGAAATAATATTGATGAAGAGCAATGCAGAGCTTAGAGCTAAAAAAAAAATCACGTGTCTATAATTAGAGCAGCTGCTGTATACTCCCATACTGGTACCCCCAAATATCATAAGGGGGTAAATTTATAAAGAATTTGCATAATATTCTTCTGCCCTGTGAAAGCGCAAGTACATTCGTCCTGTGCAAATGGGTAAAAAACAAAAACAAATGTAAGAAGGCCATACCCTGCACCGTTCAAATGTAAATCATTGATTTTCAACAAATATTGCATTTGACCACTAGATGGAGCTCAGTATTATAGGAAATTCTTGTGATACTATGCTCCCTCTAGAGGCCAAATGCAGTATTTTTCATTTAACCTCAATGGCCGCAATACCTGAACCGTAATTCCAGATGATAGGATGAAGTCATTGTTCCCCGACCATTTTCCACCCGTCCCCTCCAGTTTTTCAGTTGAGTTTTGTTGACCTGGGTGGGGCCGGCAGTGCCACATCAGTGTCCTATTGTTGGTCCACTTATCACAGCTATTGGCTTTCCCTGCCATCAATCAGTTTATTCCTGAGCATTATATCAGAGAACACAACCCCGGAATCCTTTTAGACGTGCATGCTCAAGCAAAAGCAACAGCAGAATGTACAGATAGAGTCTTCATCATCCAGTGGCCAACATGTAAGTCTAAAGGGATGCCACCAACCAATGACTATAAGGTCTAATCACCCTACATAATGCAACTGGGGTGTGTCTACAGTCTTTATTTACAGGACGTGAGCTGTTTTATTGAATTGTATTGGATAAATCTTGTCTGATCCCCCGATCCTCGCCCCGCTCCCCAGCCTCCAATCCTTGAATCCCCCTCCTATGTTCCCCCAATGTTTGGCCTTTATTCCTACAATCCCCTTCTTCTGATTCCCCAAATCCTCCAATCTCCCTCATCCAATACCACATTTTCCTGCTATTAAACCCCCAATTCCCCACCTTCTTATCTCAATCCTTTGCCTCTGATCCCTCAACCCCCTCCCACTCCCCTGATCCCCCTTTCCCACTCCCCCGATCCCCCTTTCCCACTCCCTCAAACTCCCACTCCCCTGATCCCCCTTTCCCGCTCCCTCAATCTCCCACTCCCCTGATCCCCCTTCCCCAATCCCCTGATCCCCCTTTCCCGCTCCCTCAATCTTCCACTCCCCTGATCCCCCTTTCCCACTCCCTCAAACTCCCACTCCCCTGATCCCCCTTTCCCGCTCCCTCAATCTCCCACTCCCCTGATCCCCCTTCCCCAATCCCCTGATCCCCCTTTCCCGCTCCCTCAATCTTCCACTCCCCTGATCCCCCTTTCCCGCTCCCTCAATCTTCCACTCCCCTGATCCCCCTTTCCCGCTCCCTCAATCTCCCACTCCCCTGATCCCCCTTTCCCGCTCCCTTAATCTCCCACTCCCTTGATCTCCCGACCTCTATGTCCCATTTCCCTGATCCCTTGATCTCCCAACCTCTATGTCCCATTTCCCCAATCTCTTAATCCCCTTCTATTCTCTGACACAAAGAGGACATTCAATAACCTTAACACAATAATATTATGGAGCGCACAGCGGCCATCACTGCCATCCAATTCACATTCGGGGAGGAATATAACTTTTCTGTGCTGAGCATTTCCAGATATCAGTTTAGATACACCATTCGCTGATTTGTACCTGGGGGGGGGCGGAACCTTCCATTATGGTCCTCCCAACACCCAATGAGTATAAAGTCTTCTCACTGTATGGGGGTGTGGCTACATTCTGTATTTCCAGGACTGGAGACCTGTATTGTATTGAATATGCTTTTTCTTCACCATCACATGTCTGTGTCGGCTTTCTTAATTGGATGGTGTGATAAATGGGCAGGCGATGAGGGAGGGACACGTTAAAAACAGACGCTCCCCCCACCAGAAGGCACTGACCAATCAGCAGACAAAGCAAAGAATCAGTTGGCTCATTAACAAGCCGCAAAGCATACAAAGCATTACAGTGAATCCCCGCCCACAGCGCAGTCTGCCCCCGCGCTCTTCTCAGTTCGTCTCTCCGTCGTTTTGGGGCTCCAGAGGCGCCTCGTCATTTTCCGCCTGCCCTCCCGTTGGATTCTCCAACATGTTCTTATACTGACGCTTGAAGAAGCCGAGCTGGAGGGACAGAAAACAATATGACGGTAAAGATCAAATCATCATTAGCCAAATAAAACAATATTGGAGCGGCGTTCTACAATCATCACATTTCCATCTATGATGTCATAATGATGGAGTACTCACAGCCACCAATCACAACCCATCTCTTATCTATCTGACCACAGCAAAGGGAAACCAGGTTTACATTGGTTTCTGCAGATCACCATTGATCTCCGCTACCCTAACCATGGGGGGGGGGGGGGTGTCATTTTTACAAGCTCCACCTACACTTGATAGTGATTGGCTACTTTGAAGAAATACCGTGCAATGCAACGCCAGCCAAAACCTTATTAAGTTTTGGATAGACTATGGAAGAGTTGGACCCCCATTGGCCCACTTCTCATGCAGCATCATCATTAGGGTCAGTGTTAGGGTTAGCATTAGGGTCAGTGTTAGGGTAAGAACTAAGGTCAGTGTTAGGGTAAGAACTAAGGTCGGTGTTAGGGTAAGAACTAAGGTCAGTGTTAGGGTAAGAACTAAGGTCAGTGTTAGGGTAAGAACTAGGGTCGGTGTTAGGGTAAGAACTAAGGTCAGTGTTAGGGTAAGAACTAGGGTCGGTGTTAGGGTAAGAACTAAGGTCAGTGTTAGGGTAAGAACTAAGGTCAGTGTTAGGGTAAGAACTAAGGTCAGTGTTAGGGTAAGAACTAGGGTCGGTGTTAGGGTAAGAACTAAGGTCAGTGTTAGGGTAAGAACTAAGGTCAGTGTTAGGGTAAGAACTAAGGTCAGTGTTAGGGTAAGAACTAGGGTCAGTGTTGGGGTAAGAACTAAGGCCAGTGTTGGGGTAAGAACTAGGGTCAGTGTTAGGGTAAGAACTAGGGTCAGTGTTAGGGTAAGAACTAGGGTCGGTGTTAAGGTAAGAACTAGGGTCAGTATTAGCGTTAGCAACAGGGTCAGTGTTAAGGTTAACATTATGGTTAGGATTAGAATTAGGGTTAGGGTTAGTGTCAGGGTCAATGTTAGGATTAGCAGTAGAGAATCTAGGCCCTGGATCCATGTTTAGGGCCTAGATGCACCATTACCAACAATGACTGCTTCATACTGTGAGACTCATAACAGATATTAATATCATCAGCTCAAGCCACCTGTCTGGGGTCTCCTACTATCATGTGTTTAGTGTAAGTAAGTGTCTCCCATAGTGTGCCTCCTAAGTGTCTTTTCACCCATTGTTAATTGTGCTAATTAAGTCACCTATTGTTTCTGTCTGTCTGATCATCTCTTGCAGAGGTGATTCATATTGTGACCACTGTACCTTATTAACCAACCATTTTTGAATGTTTCTGCTTATAGTAATGTGTATTGTACTTTGTTTTTAGGGTGGTGGGCTTGGTGCCGAAGAGGTCTGGGTGGGTACTGAGTCATCTAGGTGGCTCATTGTTTAAGTAGCTTAATGTTTACTGTTTATGTTGGCTGTCCCTTAGTTTAAATATAAATTAAATATATGGTGAATATATTCCTGTATACAGTTGCCTTTGCATACGATAATGTGATCAGCCTCACCTGATTGCGTAGTATATATATTCTGTGTGAGTTTTCAATAAACAGTTCCAGTTCTCATACAAGCTGTTGTCGGCTAGTCTTGTATGCTCAGATATAATATCTGGTTCCTATGTCCAGACTGAAAGAAGCTGTATACTGACGGAAACATCCAAGCGGGGTGCTGTATGGTTCTGTCACATTTGGTGGCAAACAATGGGATGCTTTCTGAAGTCTGGGACACCCAAACCACCACCGGGCTCTGAGGTCCAGTTAGCAGAAGAGGAGAGGTACAAATACCAGCTGCCATGGAAGAGGAATTTGTAAGGAGAGTGCAAGAGATGCAGCTGAAGCACAGAAGACCAGTGCCAATGCAGGTCCTGCTGGGATGGTATGACTCTGTCCGCTGGCAACTCTGGAAGGAAGAGCTGGACAGAGAGCAGGGAAAAGCTGCCCGGGAAAAATTCTCTTCTCCACCCAGGAAAGATACTGGTCGCAGTGTGGATTGTGGGTGCTGTTTTTAGGAGAATGACCGCACATGGAACAGACAACTGAGCTAAGTAGGCTGGTCCAGGTGAAGATGCAGTTAGGATGATAGCTACAGAGTCCTACGGTGGCATTTATCCCAAGCATGCTCTTGGACAGCGGACGACAGCCAAACAGAAGGCTTTGGCTTTGGCGGCCAGGAGCTGTTGTACGGGAAGCTGTCAGGGGACGCTGACTTTGGGAGCGATCTGGAGTGGCGGTTGGAGGAAATTATGGAATACTGAGAACAGATGCTGAACATCTCCGAAGTGCGCTGGGCACTGGAAGATATGGAGTTCCTGGCCATTAAGAATGGGAACTGGAGATTGCCTACAGATGGCTGCTAGACTCTGCTTAGCAGCAGGGCTGGGCTCCCTTTGCCTGGGACTATCCAGAAGTTCCAGCCAGCAGTCCTGATATCCCAGCTGAAGTGTCAGCAATGGGGCAGAATAACAGTGTGCTTTGCCCATCTCCACTTGTAGCGATGGAAGCGGGGCTCTTGTGGCAGAAGCAGCAGGTTTTGACATACTTTGATGAACCTGATTCTGCACAAGACGAGCTTGGATGGAGGAATGCGTCTGTCCAGCAGCCGGATAAAGGGTACGGGAGATGGAGCAGCCAGCTTGTCCCCCTAGCAGCAGTTCAAGTATCAGGGAGGAGAGGAAGCCGTCCTCGCTCCCCAGCCACAGATCACAGAAAATATGGATTTAATTGACTTTTCATCTGAGGATGTTACATTTATTAAACTTTCAACAGGCTGGCATCGGCGCAGAACGTTGCCAACCTCTGCCCAGCACCTTCAGTGGCTCCAGGGATCCAGGGAGAAGAGATGGTGAACCTCTATCCCCAGTCACCAGCTCCAGAGACTGGGGATTTAATAGAATTTTCTCCTGAGGAGAACAACCTGGTGAGCCTCCAGCAGAAAAGCTGGCATGGAGGCATGGCACTGTTGACCTCTGTATACAACAATCGGTGGCCCTGAAGGATTTGTGCAAGGCCATCGAATTTTCAGTTTACTTCCCAGCAGAAGAGCTGGTATCAGGGCAGGACATCACTAAGCTCTGCCCCGCACCAACAGCAGCTTTAGCCTTCTTGAGAGAAGAGGCAGCCAGCCTTTCGCAACCCCCACCACTCACAGGGACATGGGATTTCATGCTAGCAGCATCTGTGAAGTTACAACAAACTTCTCCAGCTGAAGCGCCAGCAACCAGACAGAGGGTGCAAGACCTCTGCCCGGCACTCGCAGCAGTTCCGGAGGCCCAGGGTGGGAAGGTGGTGGTCACTCCCCAGCAGCATATCAGGATCTAGAGGGAGAAGGGAGAGGAAGTGGTCATCCTCCCTCCCCAATGGCAGTGTAGTGACTCAGGAGTTATCCTCGCTCCACAGCAGGAATCCAGAAGATGGAGCAGCCGGCTCACCTCCCCAGCAGCAGATCCACAGTCTGGGAGTTGAAGAAGCTGTCCTCCCTCCCCAAGAGTCAGCCAGGGAGGAGGAAACTGTCTTCCCTCCCCAGCAAGGATCTGGGGGACAGTACCAGAGAAATGTCATCCCAGCAGCCAGATGAGGGTATGGGAGATGGAGCAGCCGGCTCATCTCCCCAATGGCAGATCCACAGTCTGGGAGTAATGGAAGCAGGTCTCCCTCTCCAACAGTTAGCCGGAGAAGATGATGTGGGATCCCCAGCAGAAGCGCTGGCATCAGTTCAGACTGCTACCAACCTCTGCCCAGCAACGGCAACAACTCTGGAGTTCCAGGGAACCGGGGCATGTGGCCCATCTCCCTAGTGACAAGCTGATAAAGTGAAGCTCCTACTCCCAGCTAAAGTGCTGGCAACAGGGCAGAGCGCCGCTGGCCTCTGCCTAGCACCTACAGTGTCTCCACGGTTTTAGGGAGCTGGGAAAATTGGCCCCTCTCCCCAGCAGCAGACCGAGCCCTGGAACGGTAAAGACCACCCAGCTGAAGTGCTGGCAGCTGGACAGAGATTCCACAACCTCTGTTCCGCACATACTGATGACAACTATTCCCTGCAGCCAAGAATGGAAATCATGTGGACCAACTCTGTGAGTTCGCTCTGCCCGACTAACGTATGTCCAGACCAGGTGGGGGTCTGGGACCTTGTTAGTTGACTTTGGATGGGGGAGAAATGTAACAGACCCAGCCAGGACAGGGACTTTTGAAGGGGACTGCAGGGTGGCCTCTTGCCCACTGACTATAGGCCCTTGCTTTTAAGGGAACACTACTCTTTGGGAGATGTATGCCTAGGAGACCCTTGGAGGGGTCTTGTTTCTGATTCAAGTTCATGTCTCCCCAAAACACACAGACGCGTGGAATCTAGGCCCGGGATCCATGTTTAGGGCCTAGATGCCCCATTACCAACAATGACTGCTTCATACTATGAGACTCATAGCACAAGTTAATATCATCAGCTCATGCCATTTGTCTGGGGTCTCCTGCTATCATGTTTAGTGTCAGTAGGTCTCTCCATATTGTGCCTCCTACATGTCTTTCACTCATTGTTAATTGTACTAATTGTGTTGCCTATTGTTTGTCTGTCTGATCATCTCTTGCAAAGGTGATTGATATTGTGACCACTGTACCTTGTTATTCAAACATTGTGGGATGTTTATACTTATAATAATGTGTATTGTACTTTGTATTTAGGGTGGTGGGCTTGGTGCCGAATAGTCTGGGTGGGCACTGAGTCATCTAGGTGGCTAGTTGTTTAAGTACTTTAATGTTTACTGTTTATGTTGGCTGTCCCTTCGTTATGTTAAATATATATATATATATACAGTTGCCTTTGCATACGATAATGTGATCAGCCTCACCTGATTGCATAGTATATAAATTCTGTGTGACAGACTGGAGGAAGCTGTATACTGACGGAAGCACTGAAGTGGGGTGCTGGGTGGTTTCCGT
This sequence comes from Lithobates septentrionalis, assembly GCA_037952835.1. NCBI lineage: Eukaryota > Metazoa > Chordata > Amphibia > Anura > Ranidae > Lithobates > Lithobates septentrionalis. Next base: position 131,583 of record JBBDGP010002476.1, on the reverse strand, counting down.
CACAGTTACTGTAGTGGTGGGGTTAGTAGTAGGGCTAGTGTTCACCCACATACAACTCCGACACCGTCCATCACCCACATACAACTCCGACACCGTCCATCGCCCACATACGACTCCGACACCGTCCATCGCCCACATACAACTCTGACACCGTCCATCACCCACATACAACTCTGACACCGTCCATCACCCACATACAACTCCGACACCGTCCATCGCCCACATACAACTCCAACACCGTCCATCACCCACATACAACTCCGACACTGTCCATCGCCCACATACAACTCCGACACCGTCCATCGCCCACATACAACTCCGATACCGTCCATCGCCCACATACAACTCCGACACCGTCCATCCCCCACATACAACTCCGACACCGTCCATCACCCACATACAACTCCGACACCGTCCATCATCCACATACAACTCCGACACCGTCTATCACCCACATACAACTCCAACACCGTCCATCACCCACATACAACTCCGACACCATCTATCACCCACATACAACTCCGACACCGTCCATCATCCACATACAACTCCAACACCGTCCATCACCCACATACAACTCCGACACCATCCATCACCCACATACAACTCCGACACCGTCCATCATCCACATACAACTCCGACACCATCCATCATCCACATACAACTCCGACACCGTCCATCATCCACATACAACTCCGACACCATCCATCATCCACATACAACTCCGACACCGTCCATCATCCACATACAACTCCGACACCGTCCATCCCCCACATACAACTCCAACACCGTCCATCCCCCACATACAACTCCGACACCATCCATCGCCCACATACAACTCCGACACCGTCCATCGCCCACATACAACTCCGACACCGTCCATCGCCCACATACAACTCTGACACCGTCCATCCCCCACATACAACTCCGACACCGTCCATCACCCACATACAACTCCGACACCGTCCATCCCCCACATACAACTCCAACACCGTCCATCGCCCACATACAACTCCAACACCGTCCATCGCCCACATACAACTCCGAAACCGTCCATCGCCCACATACAACTCCGACACTGTCCATCGCCCACATACAACTCCGACACCGTCCATCACTCACATACAACTCCGACACCATCCATCGCCCACGCCCACATACAACTCCGACACCGTCCATCACCCACATACAACTCCAACACCGCCCATCGCCCACATACAACTCCGACACCGTCCATCGCCCACATACAAATCCGACACCGTCCATCGCTCACATACAACTCCGACACCGTCCATCGCCCACATACAACTCCAACATCGTCCATCACCCACATACAACTCCGACACCATCCATCACCCACATACAACTCCGACACCGTCCATCGCCCACATACAACTCCAACACCGTCCATCCCCCACATACAACTCCAACACCGTCCATCACCCACATACAACTCCGACACTGTCCATCACCCACATACAACTCCGACACCGTCCATCGCCCACATACAACTCCGACACCGTCCATCACTCACATACAACTCCGACACCATCCATCGCCCACGCCCACATACAACTCCGACACCGTCCATCACCCACATACAACTCCAACACCACCCATCGCCCACATACAACTCCAACACCGTCCATCGCCCACATACAAATCCGACACCGTCCATCGCTCACATACAACTCCGACACCGCCCATGGCCCACATACAACTCCAACACCGTCCATCACCCACATACAACTCCGACACCATCTATCGCCCACATACAACTCCGACACCATCCATCGCCCACACACAACTCCGACACCGTCCATCATCCACATACAACTCCAACACCGTCCATCATCCACACACAACTCCGACACCGTCCATCATCCACATACAACTCCAACACCGTCCATCATCCACATACAACTCCAACACCGTCCATCACCCACATACAACTCCGACACCGTCCATCGCCCACATACAACTCCGACACCATCCATCGCCCACACACAACTCCGACACCGTCCATCACCCACATACAACTCCGACACTGTCCATCGCCCACATACAACTCCGACACCGTCCATCGCCCACATACAACTCCGATACCGTCCATCGCCCACATACAACTCCGACACCGTCCATCCCCCACGTACAACTCCGACACCGTCCATCACCCACATACAACTCCGACACCGTCCATCATCCACATACAACTCCGACACCGTCTATCACCCACATACAACTCCAACACCGTCCATCACCCACATACAACTCCGACACCATCTATCACCCACATACAACTCCGACACCGTCCATCATCCACATACAACTCCAACACCGTCCATCACCCACATACAACTCCGACACCATCCATCACCCACATACAACTCCGACACCGTCCATCATCCACATACAACTCCGACACCATCCATCATCCACATACAACTCCGACACCGTCCATCATCCACATACAACTCCGACACCATCCATCATCCACATACAACTCCGACACCGTCCATCATCCACATACAACTCCGACACCGTCCATCCCCCACATACAACTCCAACACCGTCCATCCCCCACATACAACTCCGACACCATCCATCGCCCACATACAACTCCGACACCGTCCATCGCCCACATACAACTCCGACACCGTCCATCGCCCACATACAACTCTGACACCGTCCATCCCCCACATACAACTCCGACACCGTCCATCACCCACATACAACTCCGACACCGTCCATCCCCCACATACAACTCCAACACCGTCCATCGCCCACATACAACTCCAACACCGTCCATCGCCCACATACAACTCCGAAACCGTCCATCGCCCACATACAACTCCGACACTGTCCATCGCCCACATACAACTCCGACACCGTCCATCACTCACATACAACTCCGACACCATCCATCGCCCACGCCCACATACAACTCCGACACCGTCCATCACCCACATACAACTCCAACACCGCCCATCGCCCACATACAACTCCGACACCGTCCATCGCCCACATACAAATCCGACACCGTCCATCGCTCACATACAACTCCGACACCGTCCATCGCCCACATACAACTCCAACATCGTCCATCACCCACATACAACTCCGACACCATCCATCACCCACATACAACTCCGACACCGTCCATCGCCCACATACAACTCCAACACCGTCCATCCCCCACATACAACTCCAACACCGTCCATCACCCACATACAACTCCGACACTGTCCATCACCCACATACAACTCCGACACCGTCCATCGCCCACATACAACTCCGACACCGTCCATCACTCACATACAACTCCGACACCATCCATCGCCCACGCCCACATACAACTCCGACACCGTCCATCACCCACATACAACTCCAACACCACCCATCGCCCACATACAACTCCAACACCGTCCATCGCCCACATACAAATCCGACACCGTCCATCGCTCACATACAACTCCGACACCGCCCATGGCCCACATACAACTCCAACACCGTCCATCACCCACATACAACTCCGATACCATCTATCGCCCACATACAACTCCGACACCATCCATCGCCCACACACAACTCCGACACCGTCCATCATCCACATACAACTCCAACACCGTCCATCATCCACACACAACTCCGACACCGTCCATCATCCACATACAACTCCAACACCGTCCATCATCCACATACAACTCCAACACCGTCCATCACCCACATACAACTCCGACACCGTCCATCGCCCACATACAACTCCGACACCATCCATCGCCCACACACAACTCCGACACCGTCCATCATCCACATACAACTCCAACACCGTCCATCATCCACATACAACTCCAACACCGTCCATCGCCCACATACAACTCCGACACCGTCCATCACTCACATACAACTCCGACACCGTCCATCATCCACATACAACTCCGACACCATCCATCATCCACATACAACTCCGGCACCGTCCATCACTCACATACAAGTCCGACACCGTCCATCACTCACATACAACTCCGACACCGTCCATCGCCCACATACAACTCCGACACCGTCCATCACTCACATACAACTCCGACACCATCCATCATCCACATACAACTCCGACACCGTCCATCATCCACATACAACTCCGACACCGTCCATCGCCCACATACAACTCCGACACCGTCCATCGCCCACATACAACTCCGACACCGTCCATCACTCACATACAACTCCGACACCATCCATCGCCCACGCCTACATACAACTCCGACACCGTCCATCACCCACATACAACTCCAACACCGCCCATCGCCCACATACAACTCCGACACCGTCCATTGCCCACATACAAATCCGACACCGTCCATCGCTCACATACAACTCCGACACCGTCCATCGCCCACATACAACTCCAACACCGTCCATCGCCCACATACAACTCCGACACCGTCCATCGCCCACATACAACTCCAACACCGTCCATCGCCCACATATAACTCCAACACCGTCCATCGCCCACATACAACTCCGACACCATCCATCACCCACATACAACTCCGACACCGTCCATCGCCCACATACAACTCCAACACCGTCCATCACCCACATACAACTCCAACACCGTCCATCACTCACATACAACTCCGACACCGTCCATCCCCCACATACAACTTCAACACCGTCCATCACCCACATACAACTCCGACACCGTCCATCCCCCACATACAACTCCAACACCGTCCATCACCCACATACAACTCCGACACTGTCCATCATCCACATACAACTCCGACACCGTCCATCGCCCACATACAACTCCGACACTGTCCATCACTCACATACAACTCCGACACCATCCATCGCCCACATACAACTCCGACACCGTCCATCGCCCACATACAACTCCGACACCGTCCATCACTCACATACAACTCCGACACCATCCATCGCCCACGCCCACATACAACTCCGACACCGTCCATCACCCACATACAACTCCAACACCACCCATCGCCCACATACAACTCCAACACCGTCCATCGCCCACATACAAATCCGACACCGTCCATCGCCCACATACAACTCCGACACCGTCCATCACTCACATACAACTCCGACACCATCCATCGCCCACATACAACTCCGACACCGTCCATCGCCCACATACAACTCCGACACCGTCCATCACTCACATACAACTCCGACACCATCCATCGCCCACGCCCACATACAACTCCGACACCGTCCATCACCCACATACAACTCCAACACCACCCATCGCCCACATACAACTCCAACACCGTCCATCGCCCACATACAAATCCGACACCGTCCATCGCTCACATACAACTCCGACACCGCCCATGGCCCACATACAACTCCAACACCGTCCATCACCCACATACAACTCCGACACCATCTATCGCCCACATACAACTCCGACACCATCCATCGCCCACACACAACTCCGACACCGTCCATCATCCACATACAACTCCAACACCGTCCATCCCCCACATACAACTCCAACACCGTCCATCGCCCACATACAACTCCGACACCGTCCATCACTCACATACAACTCCGACACCGTCCATCATCCACATACAACTCCGACACCGTCCATCATCCACATACAACTCCAACACCGTCCATCACCCACATACAACTCCGACACCGTCCATCGCCCACATACAACTCCGACACCGTCCATCACTCACATACAACTCCGACACCGTCCATCATCCACATACAACTCCGACACCGTCCATCATCCACATACAACTCCAACACCGTCCATCACCCACATACAACTCCGACACCGTCCATCACCCACATACAACTCCGACACCATCCATCATCCACATACAACTCCGGCACCGTCCATCACTCACATACAAGTCCGACACCGTCCATCGCCCACATACAACTCCGACACGTCCATCGCCCACATACAACTCCGACACCGTCCATCACCCACATACAACTCAGACACCATCCATCACCCACACACAGTCCCTGCTGGGCAGACCTTCTTCTGATTGTCCTATGTGTGCCCCCCGTGTGCAACTATTTACCTTGTACAATCCAGCCGTTATCAGGGCCAGCAGGACCAGCCCCCCCACACTGCTCCCGATTATAATGGGGACATAATTGTACTTGGTGGGAATTTCCAGCACCGTCTGAGCCTGCGGGAGATAACAGAGATTACAGACACAGTTCTGAGCATGCCGAGGAGAAAATGGTGATCATCTAAAGAGAACCAGTCATGACTGGGTGGAGGGATAAGTGGATGGGTAGTTGGATAAATGGATGGTACCTGGGTTCGGGTGAAGTTTTGGCTCTGATGGTAAATCCGGGTATCGTATACAATCTCTGCCCAGCTCTGTAGGGAGATTTTCTTCTGCTCCGTCTGCAACAGAAGGAAAAAGGTGTATATACCTGTGCACACTGTGTACTTACCTGTGTGCAGAGTGTATTTGCCTTTCTGAATGGATTGTACCTACTTGTATTCACAGCATGTCTATCTCAGTGTACCTACCTGTCTGTAGAGAGTTCCTGATTGAGTGTACACATGAGTGTGCATGGATAGTGTACCTACCTGTGTGTGGACAGTGTACCTACCTGTGTGTGGAAAGTGTACCTACCAGTGTGTGCAAGTGTACCTACCTGTGTGTGGACAGTGTACCTACCTGTGTGTGGAAAGTGTACCTAGCAGTGTGTGCAAAGTGTACCTACCAGTGTGTGCAAGTGTACCTACCTGTGTGTGGACAGTGTACCTACCTGTGTTGTCCAGTTTTTAGTCACAGTTCCATTGATAGTTAAGATCATTGAATGCTGAGCCTCCAGTTGCCGGATCTGACACTCCGCTCTGACACACCAACCAACTGAGCAGTTCTGAGGATAGAACCAAGGAAACCCCATGTCATTATACAGAGAAACCCAGGCACCCTATGTCATTATATATAAAGACCCCGGGCACCCTATGTCATTATATAAAGAGAGACCCCCGGCACCCTATGTCATTATATAAAGAGAGACCCCGGGCACCCTATGTATGTATATTGAGAAGTATTGGGCATTGATAAAGTGGACGGTAGACAGAAGTCACGCCCTCATGTTGGAGGTTCTGGTGACTCTTCAGTCATGTGGATTGGTTGATCAGATCATGGACACTTACAAAGACTGGACTCTTGTTTATAATTTCCCCGGCGTTCTTGGCTCCTTCTGTTGCTTCCTTCATGGTACAGCTGGTGACCTCTGGCTGGGGTGAAAGATGTGAGAGGAAACGGTGAGATGGTAAAAGTTGAAGATCTGTGATTTCATCTTATCATCTTATTACATCAAGTGTTCTCAGATCTCCGGGAAGGGACATCAGTCCATGGAGAAGACTCTGTGCAGCTACAATGCTGCATGCCCCACTCATCCTGAGCTCTGAGCCCACAATGAGCCATTCAGCTACACTTTCTGTTCCCATCCAGATCAGGGAGCGGAGGGATCGCACCCTGAGTGCTCCACACCATCATCTCTGTGATTTGTGTTCTAAACCCTCTGAAGAAAATACGCGTAACAAATGTTGTCGGAAATGATCTTTGATGACAAAAAATGAAAATCAGATATTTACTCGAGGCTGGTCTGTGCCCAGCCAGGTTTCAGAGCAGATTCAGTATGAAGGACACAGTAGAGGACACCAGGTCAGAGCCACATGGGGTGTGTTACCTCGGAACTTCTGATGCTAATCTTCTCCCAGACTGAGGCCTCCCCCAGCCGCGTTGGGAGGTGGAAGATGACGGTGAGGGGAAGGCTGCGCTGACCCAGATTATTGACCTGTAAGAGACACAAAGGGACAACACACATCAGGATCCGAATTTATTTTATATTATGGAGAATGTAACAGGAGAAATGGAAAACACAAAGCTGGGCAGGAACAGCTCATGGTGGGGACACACAAAGGTGGGCAGGAACAGCTCATGGTGAGGACACACAAAGGTGGGCAGGAACAGCTCATGGTGAGGACACACAAAGGTGGGCAGGAACAGCTCATGGTGAGAACACACAAAGGTGGGCAGGAACAGCTCATGGTGAGGACACACAAAGGTGGGCAGGAACAGCTCATGGTGAGGACACACAAAGGTGGGCAGGAACAGCTCATGGTGAGGACACACAAAGGTGGGCAGGAACAGCTCATGGTGAGGACACACAAAGGTGGGCAGGAACAGCGTATGGTGTGGACACACAAAGGTGGGCAGGAACAGCTCATGGTGAGGACACACAAAGGTGGGCAGGAACAGCTCATGGTGAGAACACACAAAGGTGGGCAGGAACAGCTCATGGTGAGGACACACAAAGGTGGGCAGGAACAGCTCATGGTGAGGACACACAAAGGTGGGCAGGAACAGCTCATGGTGAGGACACACAAAGGTGGGCAGGAACAGCTCATGGTGAGGACACACAAAGGTGGGCAGGAACAGCTCATGGTGGGGACACACAAAGGTTTGCAGGAACACCACATGGTGGGAGCAGAAACACCTCATGGTGGAGGCACACAAAGATGAGCATGAACACCTCATGGTGGGGGTAGACAAAGGTGGGCAGGAACACCTCATAGTGGGGGCAGACAAAAGGGGGCAGGAAGACCTCATGGTGGGGGCACACAAAGATGGGCAGGAACACTTTATAGTGGGGGCACACAAAGGTAAGTAGGAACACCTCATGGTGGAAGCAGACAAAGGTGAGCAAGAACATCTTATGGGGGGGCTCACAAAGGTGGGCAGGAACTCTTCATGGTGCGGGCAGACAAAGGTGGGCAGGAACACCGCATGGTGGGGGCAGACAAAGGTGGACAGAAACACCTCATAGTGGGGGCACACAAAGGTGGGCAGGAACACCTCATGGTGGGGGGAGGCAAAGGCAGACGGGAACACCTCATGGTGGGGGCACAGAAGGGTGGGTGGGGAAACCATGTAGTGGTGGTAACACAGATGGGAGGAGGGACACTCCATGGGGTGGGAACACAGAGGGGAGTAGGGACATACATAGGGAAGGAGATACTGTATAGGGAGAAGGAACACACAGAAGAGAGCGGGCACACTATGGAGGTGGAAACATGAAGAGGGGAGGAGAAACACCCAATTGGGATGGGAACACAAAGAAATTAGCAACCACACTCCATTGGGCAGACACAGATAGAAGGAAATAGGGACACTCTACTGGGTGGAAACACAGATGGGAGGTGGAGGGGCACTCCATGGGTGGGAACACATAGAAGGGAGCAGAGACCATCCCCTGGGTGGGACCACATAGTGGGGGGAGTTACACTCCATGGGAGTGGAAACACATGGAAGGGAGTGGGCACACTATGGGGATAGAAACATGTAGAGGGGTTGAGAAACACCCCATTGGGGTGGGAACACATAGAGAGGGGTATTGGCACCACGTAGAGATGGGAACACATAGAGAGGGGTAATGGCACCACATAGGGATGGGAACACATAGAAGAGAGTGGAAAAACTCATTGGGTGGAAGGAATCTGCAGAGCAAGTATAGTCGCCCTATGAGTGTAAGAAGACATAGAGGGAAGTGAGGAGGCTCCACAGATGGAGGGAACACACAGAGGGGATGCGGACACTCCAGGCACAGGGGGAGTACACATGGGGCCAGGGGCTCTCCATGGTAGTAGGAACACATTCCATGGATGGAGGGAATGTGCAGAGCAGGCAGGTCACCACAAGGGTGGGAACACACAGAGGTTGGCCGAAGCCCCCAAAACTCCCATGTGGACAGGAACAAAATTTGGGAATTATTCAGGGAGGTGAATTCAAGACAACCAGAGGCTGACTCCGCCCACCATTATCAACCTATAGCTAAATATTAATTATGGGTGGACTGATCCTTTGTATAAAAAAAAGAAGGTACTGTAAAATCTATAGGTGTAAAAAATCCTGGTGTATAAATCTATAAAGAGGTAAAGAAAATGGCACTCATCTGCACACAAGTTCAGCACACTGAATGCAGTAGAAATAAGAAATTGCTTCAGCTTTGTACTCCATTCATAGGAGAGGCCCACTGACGCGTTTCAACCACGTGAGGCTTTATCAGCGTTTACACTCCAACATCACACGGAACACATTGCTAAATTGAATGGATCTTACCCTGTAGATGTGCTGTATAGTGGAGTCCTCAGATGTGAAATTATAGTACTTGCTGGACTCTTCAAGGCTGAAACACAAACAACGAATCACTGAGGAGTTAATGAGGGTCCATCACAAGCTGTGGTGGTGGGAGGACGGTAGAGCTAGGAGATATATCCACACAGCTACAGTCTGTCAGTAAAGAATGCAGAAAACACAAGAGTGTCCATAAAAATATGTGTCCATAGAAAAGTGGTTCTTCTGGTCAAGCAGGGCTAGCTTTACCATAAGACACTTGTAGGCCAAGACCAACACAACATCAAAAATGAACAAAATGTGGTTAGTTTTGGCATCTCCTTTTCTGGCCTTACGATGACCTCGGCAGATAAATTGAGGAATAGATTTCGGGTGGGGTTAGTTGTGAAGTTTATTGAGAGGAATCAGAAGGTTCTGTAACTCAAACAACCTCAGTCCATTTCAACATTTCCTAGTTTGATGGACTGAACACTCAGATATAATTCCTTAACTGTATATTAAAGCAACATTCTTCTTCTAGAGTCAGAAGAATGTAAGGAGCCTGTATGAAGGGTGTCATCATACAAATGTGAGCTTAGAGAGGTGTGATCTCTAGATCCATCTCTGTATGAGGGGCCAGGTTGGATGCACTCACCCATTGACTGTGACAAAGATGGCATACAACACGTCTATTTTAGCTGAGGACGTCCTTCGATTGTTGGCAGAATCTTTGTTATCGCTGCAAAGAAAATAACAAATTAACACAGAGACCTGGAAACCCAGCACAGAGACCTGGAAACCCAGCACAGAGACCAGGAAACCCAGCACAGAGACCAGGAAACCCAACACAGAGACCTGGAAACCCAGCAAAGAGACCTGGAAACCCAGCATAGAGACCTGGAAACCCAACACAGAGACCAGGAAACCCAACACAGAGACCAGGAAACCCAACACAGAGACCAGGAAACCCAGCACAGAGACCTGGAAACCCAGCACAGAGATCAGGAAACCCAACACAGAGACCAGGAAACCCAACACAGAGACCAGGAAACCCAGCACAGAGACCAGAAAACCCAACACAGAGACAAGGAAACCCAACACAGAGACAAGGAAACCCAACACAGAGACCAGGAAACCCAACACAGAGACCAGGAAACCCAACACAGAGACCTGGAAACCCAGCACAGAGATCAGGAAACCCAGCAGCGATCAGGAAACCCAGCAGAGATCAGGAAACCCAGCACAGAGACCAGGAAACCCAACACAGAGACCAGGAAACCCAACACAGAGACCAGGAAACCCAGCACAGAGACCAGGAAACCCAACACAGAGACCAGAAAAGCTGGTGCACAGAGACCAGGAAATTTGGCACACAGAGACCAGGAAACCCAACACAGAGACCAGGAAACTTGGCACACAGAGACCAGGAAACCCAACACAGAGACCAGGAAACCCGGGACAGAGACCAGGAAACCCAGCACAAAGAGACAAGGAACCCCAACACTGAGACCAGAAAACCTGGCGCACAAATAGATAGACATGTCTGGGGTTAGATACCTGGTTATATTGGCTTCCATCAGCAAAGAGTCTTTTAGGTCTGCTGTTGAGGAAACATGGAAGCCCACCAAGAAGACCACCTAGAAGAGAGATGTCAATGGCTCTTAGAGAGTTTTTTTTATGATTTTGTTGAGGTTTGGGGGTTTTGCCAACACATGGATCCAAGTACACTGAACTGTGCTGTGATAAAGTGATAACCTTCCTTTTCTATCTTTAATATCTAACACATGAGAGAAGAGACCCCTACAACATCTAACACATGAGAGAAGAGACCCCCTATAACATCTAACACACGAGAGAAGAGACCCCCTATAACATCTAACACATGAGAGAAGAGACCCCTACAACATCTAACACATGAGAGAAGAGACCCCTACAACATCTAACACATGAGAGAAGAGACCCCCTATAACATCTAACACACGAGAGAAGAGACCCCCTATAACATCTAACACATGAGAGAAGAGACCCCCTACAACATCTAACACACGAGAGAAGAGACCCCCTATAACATCTAACACATGAGAGAAGAGACCCCCTACAACATCTAACACATGAGAGAAGAGACCCCCTATAACATCTAACACACGAGAGAAGAGACCCCCTATAACATCTAACACATGAGAGAAGAGACCCCCTACAACATCTAACACACGAGAGAAGAGACCCCCTATAACATCTAACACATGAGAGAAGAGACCCCCTACAACATCTAACACATGAGAGAAGAGACCCCCTATAACATCTAACACACGAGAGAAGAGACCCCCTATAACATCTAACACATGAGAGAAGAGACCCCATATAACATCTAACACATGAGAGAAGAGACCCCATATAACATCTAACACAAGAGAGAAGAGACCCCTTATAGCATCTAACACATTAGAAAAGAGACCCCCTATAAACATCTAACACATGAGAGAAGAGACCCCCTATAACATCTAACACATTAGAAAAGAGACCCCCTATAACATCTAACACATGAGAGAAGAGACCCCCTATAACATCTAACACATGAGAGAAGAGACCCCCTATAACATCTAACACATGAGAGAAGAGACCCCCTATAACATCTAACACATGAGAGAAGAGACCCCCTATAACATCTAACACATGAGGGAAGAGACCCCCTATAACATCTAACAAATGAGAGAAGAGACCCCCTATAACATCTAACACATTAGAGAAGAGACCCCTTATAACATCTAACACATGAGAGAAGAGACCCCTTATAACATCTAACACATGAGAGAAGAGACCCCCTATAACATCTAACACATGAGGGAAGAGACCCCCTATAACATCTAACACATGAGAGAAGAGACCCCCTATAACATCTAACACATAAGAGAAGAGACCCCCTATAACATCTAACACATGAGAGAAGAGACCCCCTATAACATCTAACACATGAGAGAAGAGACCCCCTATAACATCTAACACATGAGAGAAGAGACCCCCTATAACATCTAACACATAAGAGAAGAGACCCCCTATAACATCTAACACATGAGAGAAGAGACCCCCTATAACATCTAACACATGAGAGAAGAGACCCCCTATAACATCTAACACATAAGAGAAGAGACCCCCTATAACATCTAACACATAAGAGAAGAGACCCTGTGGAACATATACCGTGTATGGACCAGGACCTGAGACCTTCCAGGCCAAGGATGTTGACTAGACATGTGTGATTCGTTTTGTTACAAATTGAGATTCGGACAAAACTTTCAACATTCAGAGATTTGGATGTATCTGAATTCCCAAATCATAATAATAACGAATTTCAACGAATCCTAAATAAATTATAACTAAACGAATTATCCGAATTTGAATTTGAAAATAAATTCAAATTTGAAAACGAATCCGAAAATGAATGTGAAATGGAAAAATGTGCAATAAATCCAGTACGGTATGAAAGTGAAATAAGATGAAGATTCCTACTTTGGCTGCTCCGTGGATTCAAATAGAAAAAGAATAGAACAGAATAAAAAGGAATAGAATAGAGTAGAAGAGATTAGAATTGAATACAATAGAATGAATATAAACAGACTTCTGAAATTTGAATCTTTTGACTATGATCTATATCTATATGAAACAAATTCTGAAAACAAATCATTCTAACATAGGGAATATGACAGAATAAAATGATCAGGAACGAGTCGGAAACAAATATTTCCTTGTTGGGATGAGGGACAGATGTCCCGTGTCCTTCTCTCATACAGTCTTTTCTCTCCTGCACTCTTACCGTAGTATTGGGTCTCAGGAGAGGTCTGTTCACCGCACAGCTGACCACTCTCTGACCCTCCAGAGTAGTGCATAGAACGGTCACTTTCTTGTTACTCTACAAGACATACAAAGTAAGGTTTAGACTCATCAACCATACACGAGATCTTCTCATAGAGGGCCCACCATTACCTCAACAAGAGACAAACGATACGACAAGCCAACGGGGAAGGGGATGAGCACGCGGGTGTTGTACGAATCATCTTGTAAACTCTTCACAGAGACCGTCACATTGATGTCAGACAACGTCCCAACCACCAGCTGGGTGACCCTGTCCGAGGGAGATAAGACACCTGTCAGCAAACGGGAGGATCAGTAGGGGGCAGACTGGACTGAGGTTGGTCTATCTTACCCAGAGAAGTTGATGGCCAGCCTCAGATCATCTTCACACACCTCATCCCTGCCACAATTCTTCTGAAATGGGACCTGCGAAGAAATGGAAGCCTCTATCCGATGAGACACTGAGGACACCATCAGCTTACATACCGTAGTGAAAAGTATATACAGTAGGTGACCTCTTTCAGAGTTCTTAGTATTATCTTCTCTTTTTTGGGGTTGATATTTATCGTCTTCTCCAAGACATCATTTGTTTCATTACTATTGGATGTTTTCTGTGATTAGGTTGGGGGTACTGAGTCCCAGAGATACCTCCTGCACTGCATCCTATCCCAGGACGTTCATTATCTGCTCCCGACCTAAGAAATTTCCTCCAGCTTGGTTGGGAATTGGTCATACTCTCAAAATGTAGTGTTCGAATGGAGCCGAAAATTTGAGTAATGTGGCAATGGGTCGTCCACCTTGTTTTTTTTTTTTGGTTTTGAAGAATCTGGTTTTGGTTCCAAGACTACCCTGTTTCCCCGAAAATAAGACCTAGCGTAATTGTCGATGATGGCTTCAATATAAGCCCCACCCCCCAAATAAGCCCTAGTTAAAGTCCTTGTAGGTCTTATTTTCAGGGTAGGGCTTATTTTCGGGAAAACAGGGTAGGGCTTATTTGGGGGGTAGGGCTTATATTGCAGCCATCACTGACAATCACGCTAGGTCTTATTTTCGGGGAAACAGGGTATATAATGAATAATTTATAAACGAATATCTCACCTACATGAGTTTTCCGCTAGAATGCCAGGGAGCAGAGCCATCTTAATAGCATCATGGGCCCCCTGGGCAAAGTAATGCACTGGGGCCCCTACCAGCATGGCCCAAATTTATGCATCTACTCTCAAGAATTAAAGTATAAATAGTCAATAGAGTTAAACATATATTTATTAGCACTTTCAATAAAATCGATTGTAAACAATAAGAAAACATGCCATAAATCAAAGACTAATTTAACGCAAAGGGCCCAGTACAGGAGGGAGACAGAAGGGCAAAGTAGATGGTGGGGATCAGGAGGGCAAGATGCTGGGATCAGGGGGGCAAAGTGCAGATTCCCAGGAAGCTGGCCATCCCAAGAAAGCTTTGTAAAAAGCATGACTATCCCAGCAGATCCAGGACAGTTGCCAAGTATGATGTAATGCAAGATTAGCATGGGGGCCCCCATGCCCCCGGGGGCCCCCGGGCAGTGCCCAAGGGTGCCCATGCATTAAAACATCCCTGCCAGGGAGGCTGGATGATGAATGATCAAAATTAACTATCAGCTCCCTCTTCTTTTTAATTTTTGTTATATTTACAACGAAAGATATATCCCGAAACACGCCTAACTTTTAATATATTAAAATGATAGAATACCAGACTTCATGATCAGAGGGAGCAGTTAAAAATAAATAAAAGGGATGGGAGGTCTCCACCACAACGAGTGTGAGAACCAGCCTTGAAACTTCGCCATCTCTTGGTCATTTACAGGTCATCTACAGGTCTCCGCTGTGCACACTTACCCTCATTAGTGGACTTTAAATTGTCTGACATGAAACATTATTCCAGCCTCCCCATCCCCGAGTGTAAGACAATGCACAATGGTGGGTGTACGCCCCTCATACCTCTTCAGCATAGCTGGTCCTCGTGTCTTCACTCAGCACAGGATTTCCCTGAAGAGAGTAACTGAGAGACACCCGGAGAGGAGTCAGAGAGTCCTCCACACACTCCTGAGACACAGAGAGGAGAGGGAACAAATAAGACGTGTTATCTGAGCACATCACTTATTTCCTGTCTAGACACCGATCTCCTATGATCAGAGAGTGAGGCTTTCCTGATCCTGAGACCCCATCACCGTTAAGAGAAGAAACGAACTGCTGGCCATCAGTGTTATATTATGATACATTGTGGTGAGAAAAGATAAACTAGATATGGGAGGTCTCCACCACAAGGAAAGTATGAGAACATTCCCTACTGTATCTGGTGGTCAGGATTTCCTCGGTCACCTGGGCCAGTGAACCAGTTGGATGCACATGACCCATGTGATCCTGGTGGCTATCTCGGGTCAAGCAGAGTCTATTTAAGACTCGAATACTGGGTTTGATGCACTTTATGTGGGAAGCTAGGGTAGGGAAAGGTTCCCACATCTTTTAGGGACAGTACCAGGGATAGAGAAAGATTCCTGTGGAGTAGGGATAAAATAGGGACCATTTCTACCTTCTCAGGAAGCTTCTCCTTTGGGTCAGACCAGCCAGACCATACCCCGCTTCTCGTGGCAGACGCTGAGTCTTAAGACTGCTGTCTCTCCGATGCACAGCTGTCAGTGGCACCGGATGGGTGAGCCTCCCTGCCAGGCCTGTTTGTATTGTTGACCACCTGCTGTCTCAATACATCGTTCTTTGCCAATCGAGACCCTGTGTGCTTACTGCCTACAACACCACTCTACCCAACATACCACCTGCATTAAGTGGGCAAGGATGACTCCAATCTGACATGAATATCTCCAAATTAGAGAGCTCTGGAGGGCCAGAATCCCGAGTCACCTCTGCTGTCCAGAATGCAAAACTTCATATTGTTGTTACCACTCCGGTACTGTATGAATCTGGTTCAGTCTTGGTCAGCCCAAATCTATAGTTTAACAATGGCAGCAATAAGATTTTGGACCTGGATGAAGTTTGGATTCTGGACCTCCAGAGTCAGTGAGACCTTCATGGAGGCTCACTGTATTAAATCCTAACTCCACCCAAAACATTTTTTTTAGCATTAGGTTATTAGGGTATAGCATTTAGGGTACTAGTTCTGTGAGTTACCCCATGCGAGAGGTTTCCCCCTAGCTTCCTGTCCCTACAACACCCGTACAAGAAATCGGGATGTGGTTGTCACCAGGACAGGCAGACATAGACAGTTGGAGTTTTACACTCTGCAGGTGTTAGCTTGGTACTAACAGGTAGGAGGATGATGTGCTGGTCACATTTCTGGCTCTCGCTAAGCTGTATGGACCGGCTCGTTGTCCTGGTGTCAGGTTGGCGGGAGAAGACTGCTCGGGTTACAGTGACTGCCGAGTCCAGCAGGAGAGTGTAGTTAACCTGTGCCGAAATTCCACCTGGAGGAAAAAGAGACAATGTCAATGATGATGGTCAATATGCATCCATCCATCCATCCATTCATGACCTGTCTGAAGAAGTATCACAACTGACAACATTGAGAGGTCAAGCTAGAAACTGGGTCACCCCACACCCTCTCCAAAACACCTTCTTGTGAGGTATCACAATTCACAACTGACCCCATAGATGGTTCAGGCCAAGAACTGGGTCAACCCACACCCTCTCCAAGACACCTTCTTGTGAGGTATCACAACTACCTCATAGAGGGGTCAGGCCAAGAACTGGGTCATCCCACACCCTCTCCAAGACACCTTCTTGTGAGGTATCACATAGAGGGGTCAGGCCAAGAGCTTGGTCATCCCACACCCTCTCCAAGACACCTTCTTGTGAGGTATCACAACTACCTCATAGAGGGGTCAGGCCAAGAACTGGGTCATCCCACACCCTCTCCAAGACACCTTCTTGTGAGGTATCACAACTAACCTCATAGAGGGGTCAGGCCAAGAACTAAGTCATCCCACACCCTCTCCAAGACACCTTCTTGTGAGGTATCACAACTAACCTCATAGAGGGGTCAGGCCAAGAACTGGGTCATCCCACACCCTCTCCAAGACACCTTCTTGTGAGGTATCACAACTAACCTCATAGAGGGGTCAGGCCAAGAACTGGGTCATCCCACACCCTCTCCAAGACACCTTCTTGTGAGGTATCACAACTAACCTCATAGAGGGGTCAGGCCAAGAACTGGGTCATCCCACACCCTCTCCAAGAAACCTTTTTGTAAGGTATCACAACTTACCCCATAAAGGGTGTGACAGACTCATCCGGGACAGAGGCTTTTGGAGGGGACTGAATTCTAGCCTCTTGCCTACCGACTATGGGCCCTGGCATTTGAGGGAGCTACAAGCATTTAGGAAGATATTCTGTTATGTATGCAAAAGGACATTATTAAGGAGGCCACGATGGTCTCTGCCAGCTTGGGACTCAGTGGACAGATGTATGTGAAAGGAATGTTGATTAATGAGATCTAGAAAGCCCGGGTCTTTGACTCAATAGTTTATTGTCTCATTTTGTTGTGTACTCTTTGCTGGGTTGTTTGGGGTGTGGCTGTATTCCAATGTTCTATTGTGTCTGTCTGCCTTGGATACTATGGGATGTGTATGTAGATTAGCTGCAAGATTAGCGGGGGCAGGTTTCTCCAACAGCTCTCACTGCTAATTGGACAGTCTACCCCGCCCAGAATGCAAAGGGAGAGGGGGGGTTGTCCAGAGTATTACCTCTGTACCTGTGTTTTCAATAAACAGTCCATGTTCAGCAACCGAACAAGTATTGTCTTGTTTGTTGTTATCAGCGGTTAGAATATCTGATATCTATATTCAGACTGGCAGGAAGCGGTATATGACGAAAGCACTCAAGCGGAGTGTGGAAAGTTTCGTTACAGAGGGGTTAGGCCAAGAGCTTGGTCACCCCACACCCTCTCCATGACACCTTCTTGTGAGGTATCACAACTAACCCCATAGAGGGGTCAGGCCAAGAACTGGGTCATCGCACACCCTCTCCAAGACACCTTTTTATGAGATATCACAACTGACCCCATAGAGGGGTCAGGCCAAGAGCTTGGTCACCCCACACCCTCTCCATGACACCTTCTTGTGAGGTATCACAACTGACCCCATGGAGGGGTCAGGCCAAGAGCTTGGTCACCCCACATCCTCTCCATGACACCTTCTTGTGAGGTATCACCACTAACCCCATAGAGGGTTCAGGCCAAGAACTGGGTCATCCCACACCCTCTCCAAGACACCTTCTTGTGAGGTATCACAACTGACTATATATATAGAAGGGTCAGGCCAAGAACTGGGTCATCCCACACTCTCTCCAAGACACCTTCTTGTAAGGTATCACAACTGACTATATATAGAGGGGTCAGGCCAAGAACTGGGTCATCCCACACTCTCTCCAAGACACCTTCTTGTAAGGTATCACAACTGACTATATATAGAGGGGTCAGGCCAAGAGCTTGGTCACCCCACATCCTCTCCATGACACCTTCTTGTGATGAATCACAACTAACCCCATAGAGGGGTCAGGCCAAGAACTGGGTCATCCCACACCCTCTCCAAAACACCTTCTTGTGAGGTATCACCTCTAACCCCATAGAGGGTTCAGGCCAAGAACTGGGTCATCCCACACCCTCTCCAAGACACCTTCTTGTGAGGTATCACAACTGACTATATATAGAGGGGTCAGGCCAAGAACTGGGTCATCCTACACCCTCTCCAAGACACCTTCTTAAGAACTGGCCACTTGAAAGCTATGATGGGCACCCAGACAGAGTGGGAAGAGGCTCTGTCCTGACCCATTGTCCCTGAACTCCAGGGGAACAGCAATGAGGGCTGGTTTCCATGCTAGTTTGTGGAGTCTGGGGCAATACTCTGGGCTGGGACATAGAGAGCCTTTGAAAAAGTGTTTAAAAGCTTTTGGACATTTCTTTTCTGCTAACCTGTACCAATATGAAAGGGCTGTATCTCCTGGGTGAGGAAACACGTCACTACTCCGGGGCTACAGTGCCTACACATTGGCAGCCATGTTTGCCCATTATGTACTCTGTGATTTGGATTTACTGTTCTTCTTACCTCAGAGAAAGTTTATACAGTAGACAGTGCTTGGAAAAAACTATTAACAAAAAAACAGTATACTTTTTAAATATCCTGTAATCATTTTCATGCCACAAGTGTTCTAAGATGCTGACTAAACTGTCTGACCTACAGATCACCCCTAGAGGGTGCTCTAATATCTGCATCACGTTTCCCCCCTTCAATCCCCACCTATGCCAGTAACACTTACCTCTGGCTTGGGCGCTCTTCATTACATGGGTGAAGCACAAGGTCACTGTTGTCGCAGTTTCCTTTCTTCCCGTGACTGAACAGTCATAGGAAGAAAGTGAAATTTTTTGAGGATCGAATGTCATGGACGCGGACACACCAATCACCGGACGAGATCTACAAGGGGAGTCAGAAGGAGGAACTGATGACAATGTGTCAGGTGACAATATTACTGGAATATGTGACATCACAAACATTTAGAGTGGATCTGAATGGAAACAGTGAAGATTTGCTGTATTATATTGGACATCTAGGAATGTTATTATTACTCTGAAAATCCACCATTTTTCCTGGAATTCCTCCTGAAAACTATCAGTGCATGTCATGTGCCTAGGCTTTCCTGTTCTATATCCTTATAGCAGTATATGTGCAGTGTGAGATCATCTAAGGCACTGCATCCTCTGACTGCTCCTCTTTCAAGATTTGGTGATGTCATTGCTGTACTGATCACTGTTCTCCTTGCTGGAGTAGAAGCTGTATCTAAAGACCTGCCATGCAAGGATCTCCCTGCTTCTGTTTCATCCATTCTGTGAATCTGTAGCACCCCCTGACCTCCAGGGACATATTAAGGACCCCCAGAGACATGGGGGGGGGCAATATTTCACCCCGAGGCTGAGCCCATGGCAAATAATGGGAGATGTAAGCCCTTGGGCGCCAATAACTTTGACAAAAAGTTGTATTTATTTGGTGGCCATTGATACAGAGAGGAGAGAGGGTTTAGGGCATCAGATACCAAGAGCACAGTTGTGCACAGGCTCCACTCTCCGCTCTCCACTCCCAGCTTTAAAGAATAAGAGGTTTTAAGCCGAGTCCAGGGTTTCTGTAACTGAGTAGGACTTTGGCTGGTGAGTAGAAGGCTCCATTCTCATTCTCCATGAGGGTTACCAGTCCTCTGTAAGGCTCCAGCCTCTCATCCAGAACAACTCCTCTGGCAGAGATCCTTCTCCCTGGTTCTCCAGGTTTGGTATAGCTTCTTCCATTCCAGGCAGGACAGCTCCATAGTTAAAATAATCATAAAAAGCCACTGTGATGAATCAGCTCGTGTCTAATGAAGAAATTTATAACATGTCATCAAAACGATTCGTCCATGGGACGGGCTACCTTCCATGTAGCAAAAATGCACTGGAACATCATCTTGTGCCTGCGACTCATCCTCAGATACCCCCTCATCAAAAGTAGCTCTGATCTCTTGGTCAAATTCCTCGACCAAGTACAAATGCCATACTAGATTGGCATATACTTGCACCTGGTTGTCTATACCTCCACAAACAAAAGATATCGCGGTTAATCAAAAAATCAATATGGTGTCCAACAAATAGATGCACAGGATCCACAGTGGTAAAGTGAGCCAAAGGGGATCAAAGAAATTGGAGAAATAATTATAAAAAGCCACTGTAATGAATGAGCTCGTGTCTAATGAAGAAATTTATAACATGTGATCAAAACGATTCGTCCATGGGACGGGCTACCTCCCATGTAGCAAAAATGCACTAGAAACAAAGAAAAACGAAGGGGAGAGGGGAAAAGGAAGACCACCTCGGCCTCAAGAAAGCTAACAAAAGCTGCCACGTTATATGATCAATGAAAAAAGAAACTTTATTGAAAAAAGCATATGGACATGAGTAAAAGGAAGGAAAAAAGGAACCCATATGTGTGGAGGTTGACCACACAGGTGGGATCCGCTCCTCCACGATATCAAAGATTTGTGCAAAGCAATTGACAATGATTAGACTGTGTACATAAAACAACGTTGAATATTAAAAACAAAAACGCTGGTAAACCAACCCTCCCCCTCAGTCTCTGGATGAAGGCCATTGAGTACACCTACAAGCTTGAGTAGTAGAAAAAAAAATCCACCTTAATAGGTGATGTGGTTAATTAGAAGTCCAGAATAGTGACCACGAATGAATATGCCCAGATAGGACATGATCGGGCATATTCATTCATGGTCACTATTCTGGACTTCTAATTAACCACATCACCTATTAATGTGGATTTTTTTTCTACTACTCAAGCTTGCAGGTGTACTCAACGGCCTTCATCCAGAGACTGGGGGGGGGGGGGGGGGGGTTGGTTTACCAGCGTTTTTGTTTTTAATATTCAACGTTGTTTTATGTACACAGTCTAATCATTGTCAATTGTTTTGCACAAATCTTTGATATCACGGAGGAGCGGATCCCACCTGTGTGGTCAACCTCCACACGTGTGGGTTCCTTTTTTCCTTCCTTTTACTCATGTCCATATGCTTTTTTCAATAAAGTTTCTTTTTTTCATTGATCATATAACGTGGCAGCTTCTCCCTTTTGTTAGCTTTCTTGAGGCCGAGGTGGTCTTCCTTTTCCCCTCTTCCCCTCCTTTTTTTCTTTGTTTCCAGTGCATTTTTGCTACATGGGAGGTAGCCCGTCCCATGGACGAATCGTTTTGATCACGTGTTATAAATTTCTTCATTAGACACGAGCTGATTCATTACAGTGGCTTTTTATTATTATTTCTTCAATTTCTTTGATCCCCTTTGGCTCACTTTACCACTGTGGATCCTGTGCATCTATTTGTTGGACACCATATTGATTTTTTTGATTAACCGCGATATCTTTTGTTTGTGGAGGTATAGACAACCAGGTGCAAGTATATGCCAATCTAGTATGGCATTTGTACTTGGTCAAGGAATTTGACCAAGAGATCAGAGCTACTTTTGATGAGGGGGTATCTGAGGATGAGCCGCAGGCGCAAGATGAGATCAAATCCTTATTCAAGGAACACAAGAAACTTATAATCAAATCCCTGAACCGTAAGTGGGACGTCCTATCTCTGGAATCTTATATTCAGAGGGGGATTATCCCTCGCGGTCTAAGAGAAAGAGTAGTGCCTGCGACTCACCTCCACACGGAAAGCTTTCTATTGAAATGGAAGGCAGAATGTATTAAGCACGGCTTGGAGGTTATGAGACTCATTGTAGAGGAGGAAAAAGATCAACTAGCTACATTACAACAACGGATAGCCATTAGTGGCTCGAAATTGGAACCCTTTAAGGAGAATGCTGAGTTTGGGAAGCTGAATGATATTCTCAAAAAAGAAGTCGATAAAACTCAGAGAAATCTTAAACTTACCAAACAAAGCAAATTTAAAACGAGATTTGGATGATTGGGCCAGGGATGATATCTTTGACCTGACCACAGGCGGTCGCCGCAGCAGGTCACGTCAACGAAGATACCCCTCCCAAACAGGGACTGACAGTAGTGCCCAATCATCAGGGAGCGAAGACGAAATATCTCACACGGTATCTTTTTTAGACAAAGAGTCACTAGAACCAGGAGAGCATCCTCCCCCTACCAAAGGTATCCTAAAGAAAGGCAGAGTAGGAGCAACAGAAGGCAGAAGGAATCACGGAAAAGGAAGGCAGAAATCAAAAAACGAAAATCAGAAGGCGGGCCGCACAATCACAAGAGGTCAAAGACAGTACCATTGAGTGACCCTATGCCAGTAAGTGCTGGACGGGAGGATCTCAAAATCATTAACCTCTCCGAATTCAAATTGGAGGAGAGACACCTAGCACTCCTTGGCAGGGGACTGTCTTTTTCACTTTCATCTACAATGGAAGAGTTTGAGATCTACAAGGACCTCAATCTATTCCTAAGGAGAGTCTATTATAGATCTTTATACTCTGATAGCTCCAGTGAATCTATCCAAACAGGAACACTCAATATAGAGGACACTCAGGCCCTTAAACAACTAGAATCCCTTTACGAAGAGGGAGGATGTTCCTCCGATGATGAAGAAATTTCAACTAATTGTAGTTGGAGGAGAGATGCAGGGCTACGAATTCGATCTACTAAAATGCCCCAGTTCAGGAAAGATAGAAGATTAGGGATCTTCCTGGACTTGGTCCAGGAGGACCTGGCTAAGGTCAACTGGCATATTAAAGACACAGGCAATCTGTGAACGCCAAGCCTTAAAGGAACTCCGTGAAACTGATGAAATCATTATCAAAGCTAGTGACAAAGGGGTAATGTGGTCTTGCTCCCTATGGATATGTATGAAGCAGAAATACGTCGCCTGCTGTCTGATCAGTCCACATACAAAAAATTAGACCATAACCCTTTTTGCCCCCTGGTGGCACTTATCAATGACCGGCTACACTAGGCTCTAGAAGCCTCACTCATCACCAAAAAGGAACATGACTTCCTGCGAGTGGAAGACTTTAACATCCCAGTGCTTCAAAAAAATATGAAGAATCCCCCGGGGAGGCCAATCGTTTCGGCCATAAGAGGCCCTCTAGCGAGAGTAGGCAAATACATTGATGGCCTGATCAAGGAACTGGTTGAATTACTGCCCTCCTATGTCCAGGACACTGGGGACGTACTCAACAAACTTCATGATTTATAAATCCCCCAGGGGGCCCTCCTTGTGGGGATATACGTGGAGTCTCTCTACACGTCGATCCCACATGAATGGGGGACATTGGCAGCATACCATTTCCTTGATCAGAGATTTCCCAGTTTGGCTGCGCAAAATGAATTTGTCTTGGAGCTACTGGACCTGGCTCTCAAAAACAATTTCTTTCAATTTGCAGAACATTACTACCAACAACTTCGGGCGACCTCTATGGGAGCACCATGGGCACCAGCGTATGCCTGTCTCCACCTTGGATGGTGGGAGGGGGAGACGGTCTACGCTTCGTTGTTGTACCGTGGCCACGCCGAAGCATGGCTACGGTACATCGACGATATATTCATGGTATGGCCCGGCACTCGCCAGGAACTTTCGGAGATTTTTGGATGAACTGGGACACAATACACACAGCATACGACAACATATGTTTGTTGCAGACCCTCACAAAATCTCTTTCCTTGACCTCAGCATAAAGGTAGTTGAAGGGAAACTAGTTACTATGACATTTCGTAAGGAGACAGCCGCCAATACTTTGTTGCGGGCTGATAGCCACCATCCCCGTTCCCTCATAAAAGGCATCCCGGTGGGACAGTTCCTCCGCATCCGGAGAAACTGTTCCACAGAGGAGGATTACAGACGAGAGCCTGAACTCCTATATCAGCGATTTCGCGAACACGGGTATACACATCGTACCCTTAAAAGGGCTAAAATGATTGCAGGACGTAGGACTAGAGCTGATCTACTCACCCCCCAAAAAAAGACAAGGATGGGAGTGATGAACCAGTCAGGTTTATTACCCCTTATGGAATGCAATGGCAACAGGTATGCTCCATTCTTTCTGAACACTGGCACATCCTTACAAGATCAGACAAACTGAAGGAGATTGTAGGTGACGGACCCCTTATGGTAGCCAAGAGAGCCAGAAATATTAGAGATGAACTAGTAGAATCTGAGTTCCGACGTCCGATTAACAGGAGCTGGCTCACGGATATGCCCAAAGTGAAGGGGATGTTCCCCTGTGGTCATTGTCTAACATGCAAGTTTGTCGAGCGAACTAAGACGTTTCGCAATTCAGACTCAAGCCATGAACATACAATAAATTCATTCATTAACTGCAGTACATCGAGGGTTCTATACATTTTAGAATGCCCATGTCACAAAACGAAGCGCCAGCTGAGAGTTAGATTTGCAGAACACTTGAAAAGCATTCGACTTAAAGAGGAAACCCCAATAGCCCAACACTTTTTAGATGTCCATCAGGGCAATACATCTGGGCTCAGCGTCAAGGGCTTTCATGCCCTTGACCTACCCGACCGCTGAGGTGACTTCGATACGGTATTACAACAAAGGAAGAAATTATGGATATTTAGGCTCCAGACCCTCCAGCCTAAAGGTTTGAATACTGAGCTCAGTTTTAAAGTCTTTCTGAAGCCATGACTGTATGATCTTGCCATGGACTGGGTATATTCTGCCGAGAGACTTATATGTAAGCTGACTCACCTCCGATTGTGTTCCTGTCTCTGTCTTCGCTTCTGTTTTCAATGATGCAGACAACCCGGGGACACCCTCCAAGGCTGGGCCTCTATGTCGTGGGACCGCACAGACATATTAGGTTTCACCGGTGGCCATTACTTGGTCCATTGACCCCCTCTTCGAATTAGCCTGATCTCTTTTTCCACCCTGTAACGAGTACTAATGTGCTACATAGCTGGTGTTTTAGTCAGTTTTGTGGACATCTATGCCTATTCATTTTTAGACTGTTTTGACTGTCATTATATGTTGTCTCCACGAGATTGCAATGGAAAGCCAAATGTGTGATCAAGAGGCTGATTGGGGCAGATAGCCCTATTTATTGATACAGATCACCTAAGCACAATGTCCAGATGAAGTGCTCGGTTTGCAGCACGAAACGCGTCGACATTTTGATGCCCTAGACGCTGGGAAACCCCCCTCCCTCTCTCTCCTGTCTCTGTGCAGCCTCCACCATTGTCAATATGGCACTACACCGTTCAAAAAGCCTTGGCAGCAGCATTAGCATGATCTCTTGAACCAGTGCCCTCCACTGGCCACAGCGGAACAAGACAGTGGATTGATCTGTTCACCTCACCTGCACGCTTCCGGTACCTACGTCCCGACAATGTATGCACCAGTCACTTTAGTATTTTTCCAACGCTTTAATGAAAAACTTGAAAGAAGTGGCAGTGAAGAGGTAGAAAAGGAGTTGCAGGAAAGTTCAAATACCTTTTTGCTGATCACTGAGGAATTAAAGATCTTAGAGACGAATACACCTTCAGTGCAAAGATCTTTGCCCACCCGGATAGGTCTCTCTCACTGACCCAGCAGCCGGAGCGAAACACAAACAAAAAGTCTCTGCCACAGACTTTAGAGAAACAAAACAGCTGTACGATCCTCTGCCACAGGATGTAGTATTAGATGAACAGTCCTCTGCCACAGGATGTAATGGTTTTAGATGAACAGCAACACAGTACCAGAACCTTTAAGCCGACCCGGCAGTACTGTGCGGTAGGTTAGGTTAGGATGCATCCTCCAATTGAGTCACCAGGCCCCTATTGAGACACCAGCCTTCCGCACGGTCCTCTCCAAGATGGGTCCTCCCCTGGATCTCCTCAATTGCTCAGCTTCTTCCCGCAGGACAGACAGCACAGGACCACCTCTAAACCAATGGGCCCCAGACGATCTCTGGGCCTACTTATAGTAGCGTAGCCTCGGGCCAGCATGGTCCTGAGACTTAAAGGAAGCCGTCACATACCTTCAGGCCAGGAGGGCCAGCAGGTAAAAAAAAGAGAACCAAAAATGGCGTCTGCCCCTTAAGTACTCTCTCCCAGAATGCATAGCAGTGGACCACCTCTGCCGAGTTACCTCTGAGAAAGAAGAGCACTCAATACACTTCAGCCTGTTGCTTTTCAACACCGGTCTGTAGTGACAACGACACCTACAGGCGACAGCGTAAAACTGCACACAACACAGCCAATGCTGGAACAGAGTCTAATTTAGCCCTAGATTAAATCTGTAGCATGTATTAACAGATAACCCACTTATTTTACATATAAGCGCCTGACCAACAGGAGCAGGGCGCTACACATACATCCATTCATCTATGCCTCAGCACCTATGAGTGACCAGTTCAATCCTGACAGGAGCACACACACTCTCTCAACGATTACTGTGATACACTACAGGAGCTCTGTATAACAAGGCAGACACTGGTTTTCAATACCCTTGCAGGAATTCCAGTATCACCACAACGGCTCCATGTACGTACTGGCAGGATCATCTTTGTGACCTTCTCATTGCTCTGGACTTAACAGCTGCACCATTGTTTAATTCCATGTCCTATCTGTGGCCGGGCTGCATTTGTGTGCTACCATTAAGCCCAGGATTGGGCATATTCATTCGTGGTCACCACGTCACCTATTAAGGTGGATTTTTTTTCTACTACTCAAGCTTGTAGGTGTACTCAACGGCCTTCATCCAGAGACTGGGGGGGGGGAGGGTTGGTTTACCAGCATTTTTGTTTTTAATATTCAATGTTGTTTTATGTACACAGTCTAATCATTGTCAATTGTTTTGCACAAATCTTTGATATCGCGGAGGAGCGACCTCCACACATGTGGGTTCCTTTTTTCCTTCCTTTTACTCATGTCCATATGCTTTTTTCAATAAAGTTTCTTCTTTCTTTGATCATATAACGTGGCAGCTTCTCCCCTTTGTTAGCTTTCTTGAGGCCGAGGTGGTCTTCCTTTTCTCCTCTTCCCCTCCTTTTTTTCTTTGTTTCCAGGACAGCTCCATACCCTGTCCCAGGCCTCACAATTAAACATGTGTAGCCTTCTTTAGGCAGCAGGCCTGGGAGGATATCTACACTGACGGGCCTAAGCCAGAGGAGAAAGACCTTCTCCTCAAGGTTAATCCAAAAAATTATAACAGGTGCACTGGTGAGAAAGTCTTCTGACTCCTGTGTTTGTAGGCAGGTGCCATCTGCTGTCTCCACTGCAGGTGGCGCTCAACAGCAGCAGCAATGCAGAGGGGGAGGAAGTCATGAAGAACATGGTTCCTCTATGGTTTCCTGAGTCACTGGGGCAACGATCCGATTAAATGCTGGATGGTCATGTGACTCTGGTGAACATCTCAGTTGTAGCAGAGTCTATTTAAGACCCTGGCTCCTGGCATTGGCGCGCATTCTTGCGAGTAGACAGGTTAGGGACAGATCCCCCAGGGAAAGTGTCTAGTGGTAAGTGTCTAGCGGTAGGGAGAGGTTCCTGATGAGTGGGAACAGGCTGGGGATACTCCTTCCTTCTGCAAAAGTCTCCCCTTTGGGTCTGGACCGGCCAGGCTGCATTCCACTCCCTGAGACAGACACTGTCGGAGCATCTGAATGCTCCCTGGCATGATGCCCTCCTGCTGGGTTGTCTATTCAGTTGAGCCTCTTTTCTTCAATACAAGTTCTCCTTTCTACAACCGGACTCCGTTTCATCACTTCACGCACCACATTGCACCTACCCACAAGTTAACTAGTCATGGTAACTCTAAGGAACTCCCTAAGCTTGCTTGTCTCCAAAGAAGACAGCCTTATGCACAGCTACTGGTGTGCAAAGGGAGGACAAGGGCTAATGTTCTGATCTTGGTGCATTGCACTGTTTACCTTTTTCCTTTTTTTTTTTGAGCAAACTTTACTGAAATATCACAAAGAGACATGTCACTGAGTTCTGTTGGCCAAAGTGCGATGTGGGGGATTCCATCATACCATTTCGTTTTCAGTGCAGTGGTGTGAACCGGCATGATAGGGGTCTAAGCCATGTAGGCCATGTATTGTGTTAGGACTATGTTGGGCAAGGGTCCCAATATACCTGGTGTGAGGGGTCCTAAGCATAATTCCTTCTTACTTTAATATAAGGACTCGGCCTTCACCCCCGATGGTGACGTCTGGAATTCCATCCCCCGTCATGTCCACATTCCCACTTAACGACCTCCCGAAAAACTTTATGCCGCTGCTGACCAGGCTTCCAGTGACCCTCTGTGGAAGGAAGACACAGAAAGAGAAATCAGGAACAGATGGGGGGCACAGGAAAGTAAAGCAACCTGCAAGGATAACATCCATTATAGATTTGATTTTGGCGAGGTAGAACTGGAAAACACATCAGAACCTTGTTAACGATGGTTTGCTGTGATGAAAAACGACAACATTTCCAAAGCAGCACTTGGATAAATAAACCTTCTTGGCCAAGTTTTTCTTCCCAGAGAGATAGGGTTTCTGATCCTTGCCTATTTCAAAGCAGCGCTGATTTTTTTATTGAAATTTGACTAAGGTGAAATTACTCCAGAAAATTCTGCCAATGCATCATGCTACAATTTTTAGAATATAAAGGGTGAGAATTTACTCCAATCTAAACAAGGGTTTAATAAACCCAGCAAAAGGGGAAACTAAACCATGTAGGAGACCCAGCAGTATTGGCATCTACCATGTATAACACCCACCAACCAATGGCGCCCCTAGGGGGGGCCAGAGGGGGCCCTGACCCCCCCCCCCCCCCCCATTATTATGCTGTGCCCCACCATGTGCCCCCCCCCCCCCCCCCCCCCATAAATTTTTTTTTTTTTTTTACAAAAAATAAATGTCTAAGAGGGAGAACGTCCCCAGTCAGCTCCTGCGGGTGATTCCTCCCCCTCCCTCTGCTCGCTGACACTGCAAAATGCGAGCGCTCACACAACCACGGCCGCCCGATCTGCTCCTTCCCCTGCATCCTCATTGGCAGGGAGAAGAGCGAGTTGCAGGAAGGACTCCACCAGGACTCTCAGTTACTGAAAAAACAGACTGATTTCTCCCGTCCTTAGGACAGGAGAACCAGCCTGTAAATTCCAAGAGATGCCAGACCAGCGCAGTCAATAGCAGGGGCAGGACACCAGGGCCCGGAGGCAAGATAACCTTTGCAACCCTGATAGTTCTCCCACTGCTTTGGATCCTTATATTTTCTTGGTATGCTGGTGACATATATATCTTGTTTTCTGCCACCCTGGGGGACCCCAATACAGTAGGAAGGGAGCTCACTGCATGCATTTTATAGTTGCCCCCTTACTTTTGTTCCTGTCCCCCCATGTGCCCCCCCTAAATATGAAAGCTGGAGACGCCACTGCCACCAACAGGGACAAAAGTCCTGTCGCTTTAATGACAGGAACATGAGACCATGAGACCATGTAGAGCAAACAGCAAAGGGAACATTGGACTTGTAGAACACACAGCTACATGCCATTTAGGACACATAGTGAAGTGCATTTAACTATATATGACTCCCAGTAGGTGGGAAATGAGAGCAAAACAACAAAAGGAACATTGGACCATGTAGGACAACCAAAAACAGGTGCATCAGGATTTGCTGAACACACAGTGACAAGAATGTTGGACCATGTAAAGTACCCAGAAAGAAGTCCATTAGGGCTGAAGAAGGATACTCAGCAGCATGGACATCTGCTATGTATAACACCCACTGACAGGGACATTAGACAATATAGGATGCAAGTGACAGGGAGTCTAGACAATATAGGATTAGACAGAAAAACATTATAGTGACAGAGACACCCAATGACAGCAACATTGGGTCATGGAGGACAGTGGTTCTCAGCCTTGCCCTCAAGTACCCCCAACAGGCCATATTTGCAGCATTTCCTTTATCTTGCACAGGTGCTTTAAATCTGTCAATGGCTTAGTATTTTTTTTAACAGCTATTTTAATTCCCAAAACATGGCCTGTTGGGGGTACTTGAGGACAGGGCTGAGAACCACTGATGTAGGACACCCAAGGACAGCAACATTGGGTCATATAGGACACCCAGTGACAAGGACCTTCATTAGGTCATGTAGGACACCTAGTGACTGGGACATTAGATGATATAGGACACGCAGCAATATAGATACAGTATTGGGTCATGTAGGATACACAGGGACATGAACATTAAACCACGTAGGATCCCCAGCAGCATGGACATTTATCATGTAAAACCCTCCCAATGACAGGGACATTAGACAAATAAGCATGCCAACATCAGGGACATTACCATTAGGCTTATGTAGATCACTTGGCAGCATGAGTATTGAACCATGCAGACCACCCGTAGACAGGGACATTAGGTCTGGTAGGACACACAGTTACTGGGGCATTAGGCAATGTAGAAAAACCCAACAAGAGGGTCATTAGTTGATACAGGACATCCAGTGACAGGGACATTAGATTATGTAGGACACCCTTCCACAGGGACAGTAGGTCTTGTAGGACACCCATCAAGAGGGATAGTAGGTCACGTAGAACACTCAGTGACAGGTACATTTGATTATGTAGAACATCCAGCAAGAGGGACATTAGGTGATGTATGACAGCCAGAAACAGGGACATTAGCCCATGTAGCTTACCCAATAACAGGGACATTAGATTATGCGTGACTTTCAGTGAGATGGACATTAGGTGATGTACGACACCCAGAAACAGGGACAGTAGACTGCAGTGGTCATAAGATTTTACCTGTATATATGATGTTCGGAAGCTCTTCTCCTGACCTGGGAAGATGTAGACGGCTCCCTGATAATTGTCCTCATACGGGGCACCAACAGCCAGGTCCGGCAGCTGATCTCCAGTCAGGTCAGGTAGAACGGAGATGGCAGAGCCGAATTGTCCCACAGTTTGGCTGGGGTCACCCTGAAGGGTTTCCGGGCAAGAGATAGTTTGTGGACTCCTGACCTGAATCCAGAGACAATGGAGCTGTTATATATTGTTGTTAGATAGGAAAACTATCAGACAGAACAGGAGCACTCAGCATCTGCAAAGCCAGGAAGGTGAAACTGGGAAGAAGGTGGGCACAGATATCCAACTTTTAGAATGTTAGCACTCATTAAAGAATAACTAAAGCAACATTTTTGTTGTTGGTATATACTGTAGTGAGGAATGGTTAAAACGGCTTTGAATTTTGGTGCCATTGGGAAGAGTTCCCTTCACTTTCTGTCCTGTAGATGCAACTGAAATGAAATCTCTACAAAGTAAGATAAACCCCATCTTAGACAGTTGTCACCAGGACATGTGTCTCTATTGGATGATTTCCCATCTCTTCCTGTTCTGATGACCACTCCAAATTTTAGACTTTCCCTCACATTTAGTTTCAGTGACAATGGTTCCCAGGAAAAATATAGAGGGAACCTCCCCAAATTGGAAACAGACGTCAATAAAAGACTGCCTGGGGTTCTAACCTTTCCAGACACATAACTGCTGGTGATTGTCACCATTCAGTCCTATCACCTGTACGATTCTACAACTACAATAAGAGTTCTCAAAACCTTTGATCCAACGAAGCCCCCCCCCCCCCCCGCCAGTTCTCACTAATTTATCGCCTTAACATTCTTTGTGTCTACTGTAATAAAGACCTCACCTGGGTGGGGATGGGACACAGGTACACCCGTCCGCTTGGCACTTCTGGAGAGTAATACGTTGGAGCCCCAACCACCAGGACAGGTGGACTTGAATTGAGAACACTTAGAACTGAGCCAAAGTATGACCCGATCTGGGAGAAAAATGTAAAGCACAATGAGAGAAGAATAGACATTTGGATGAAGTTCATGAGTCTGTATAACCCTCCAATGACAGGGACATAGTTTCAAAAAGTACATCCCCAACCTTATACTTTGTCTTTCTGTCTTCTGGAGACATCAGCTGGTGACCATTAAGGAAGAGGACTTTCAGTAGACAATTCGGAGGGAAGTGAGATATCAGGATAAATGGAAGTCTTTCTTTATTGGTGTTCTTTTCCTGAGAGGGCCCAGAAGAGTAAAACCTCCTAAGAGGACCCAGAAGAGTAAAACCTCCTAAGAGAACCCAGTAGACTATAGCCTCCTGAGAGGACTCAATAGAGTAAAACTTCCTGAGAGGACCCAAAAGAATAAAACCTCCTAAGAGAACCCAGTAGACTAGAGCCTCCTGAGAGGACTCAATAGAGTAAAACTTCCTGAGAGGACCCAGAAGAATAAAACCTCCTAAGAGAACCCAGTAGAGTAAATCCTCTTGAAAAGACCCAGTAAAGTAAAAACGTCAGAGAGGACCCAGTGGAGAAAAACCTCTTACCCCCCTCCGCCCTGTGCACCTTTAGACTTCTATTGATTCCAAGTGTACCCTGTGTGACCCCGTGTCCCTAAGTGCACCTTGTGTCATCTAATGACTCCTAGCATGCCCTGTCCCCAATAGTGTCCCTGTGCCTCCAGTGTGCTCCTGTGCACCACCATAACAACTGTGTGACTATGAAATGATGAAAAAAATGTCAGCAATATTTCTGAATATTCTGTGTAGCACTGATAATTTTTGCCTGTCTTTCTAATGTAATGTAAAAGTATGGGCAGTGCATACTTTGGTATATGGCACCATCTAGTGGCCAAAACGTGAAATGGACTTCATTTTATTTTTTATTTCAAGTAGATGGAGAGATGTTACAGGAAGTGACTGTTTGTTTACATTTTACAATGACCTACCTACCCAGAATGCCGAGTGACCTACCCATGAACACTCAGCACTGAGCTGCATGCTGGGTAGGTTATAAAAGGCCCCGCGCAGCCATCTTGGGTCTCTTTTGGACGCGTGGCCCGCCTACAAGGACCTGTGAGGAAGTTTCCAGAGAGCGTGGCCTACACCAACTGCGGAGCGGAACAGTACTATACAGTACGAATCTACTCTACACCTGAGTACTGATCGGGAAGGATCCAGAGACACCGGTCTGAGCCATCAGAGGGTCCCGGTTCATCTTGCAGAGTGGAGCGGTGTAACGGCGCCGGCTGGCGAGAAGCAAGACTGATTGCACCGGAGTGGAGCTGTTCTATTCTCCAGGCCTGGTTGGGTGAGAGGGCTGCCGCCCATAGTTTCTTAACGCACTTTTATGCACAGTGTTGCTGAGACCTATAGTCCCACAGAGGAGATCTTATTCAAAAGGACTGAGGTTAAACAGGCCTCAAGCCTACCCTTCACTGTACTACTGACACTGTGTTATTCAAAGCCAATTACATCGGAGGCAGTTGCAGGTGTACTGCACTACAAGAATAGTTCTAACGTTCATTTTCTGTTAACCTTTGTTTGTTCAACTGTCGGATTACAATTAACACGACACAAATAGCTAGCAGAAGACAGAAGACTCAAAAGACTGCATCTCTCATTGCAAGGCCTTGCATCCTATTAATGATATGAGGGAATGCATTATAAAGTAGGGGGAGCTCCCTAGAAATTGTGTTGTGCTTGATTGATTAACTTTGCATTTCTGTGGGTACCTAAGGTGTGCTGGAAGTGGGAAGGTGCCCAGAGTTAAGGTGTTTGTGCTCTGAGCATTAGTCCCACTTGGAGACGCACTCTCAGGGGTCATCTAAGACAACTTTACAAGTACAACCCGTTGTGAATACCTATTGGGCTGTTGTGTTACGTTTGTGTGACAGTGCAAATACTGTAATTACTATTTTATGCCAGTTCCAGTAAAAATACGTTCCTGGTAATTACAATTGGTTTGGATTGTTGTTCCTTTTTTTCCAGCAGGTGGAACATCGGATACCCAGGTAATAACAAAGGTATACTATTGTTATATTGCACATTGTGGGGTTATCCTTTACTATTAGCTTCAGACTAACATTGCACCACAGCTGTGTCAAGGGGATTGAGTCAAGTTATTAGGGGTGTAAGAGCAGAGTACAGGTCCAATCAAATATCAGCAGCTCCTTCGGGGGTCAGTGCTACACATGGGGGCTCGTCTGGGATATCTGTTACTCTGCAAGCAAATACACCCTCTTGACACCAGTATGGACCCCATCACAGTGGTCCAGTGGGGTCAGTGCTACATCTGTATAATTCTATATGATGTGGGTGGCTGTATAATATACACAACACATGTGGCCTGCATGGAGGTCTGTCAGCCATTTCACCCCACCTTCCCCCTCTTGTTGTCAGATTACTGACCTCTCCTTATGAATTTCTAAGGGTTGAATTCTTAGTTTTTGGATTTTGACACAACCATAGACACACAATTTACAACACCAGAGACTAATCGGTTGTGTTGAACAGCACAGACAGTTCTTCATCCACATGCAATGATGAATGAGGTCCATACTTCCATGACAATTACCATTTATCTTCTGACAATTCGTGGCTCACCTGCTCTCCATTGGCTGTGGCCATTTGCCCCCACAAGCCGTTTCTTCTTTGGTAGATCAGGACCCTCCCGGTATGTTGGTATCTTGGGGCCCCAACTGCTATGAAGTCCTTTGTCACCTTCTGTATAGCATAACCTACATAGATTCACAAATGTTATATGTGCACAAATGCAATGGTACAACGTCTGCTATTGAAGTGTAATTAAAGTTGCATATTCGGGAACATCTGAAAGGACTAAAATATTCCCAATAGATTGCTTTTCTTGATTTTTCCATACAAATAGTAGAAGCTACAACCCAGAACAAGTGTTAGACTCCCTCACAAAATGTCTATCCCCCTCCTCCACTACTCTACAGGTATTACCAGCACAGGGATGGGTGATGGGAATCCAGAGGCGAGTTCCCAGGTCTGTCATTACGAGAGGCCCAATATCCCTGATGGAGAAGACCTTGTTTTAAATAATATTAGTGCAAATGAAAAAAAAAAAAAAACTTTCAGTACTTAGCAATTTTTTGCCCAACAATGACTGCTTTATGCTGGAGGAGATAATCTGTCTTCTCACCCATATAAGAGTCCTTCATGTCCGTCTGATCCTTTGTATTGCTTATGAAGACACCATTCTGCTGTCCGGTGGTGTAATCTGATATCCCTCCTGACCAACCATAAGCACCTACTGCCCCGAGGATGGGCCCATCCTGAGGAGGAGAAGACCAAGGTTAACCGACAGATGGTCTGCAGGGCAGAGGATCATATACACGTCACCTCCAGAGCTGTAACCAAAGTAGATTTATTAAAAGAGCAACAAGCACAACTGCTTATTAAAGAAGGCCCACCATTAAAAGAGGTCCATGATTAGGGCCTCACCACTAAAAAGGTCTCACCATTAATGGAGACCCACCATTGGACTTCTGAGTGATATAGCCACTCTACTAGAGTGTGCTTATTTCACATGCCAATGTTCGGTACGCGATAACTTGATGCGGGAATGGAGTACAATGTATTAAATGAGGTCCCCTCATCATCCAGGCCCATTCATGTATTATGGTGGTTCCAAACAGGCCAAACAGAAAGACGTCAAGACATGAAACTTGTTCTAGTTATACTTTCTCATATCTTTTCATTCAGTAGTCTTAGTGTAGTTCTAAAAATCAATTTTTTTTCTACTATTCCTATGGATGAGCTTCAGCTTGAGGTGCCTTTATGGAAACTTAATCATTTTATCATTATACAATCTGGTCAAAAACTGTAATATAAAGTCTTTAGTTAATTAGAAATACTGTATTATTACTGAAGTTAGTATCAGCATTAGAGTACTTAGTAGGTTTAGAAATGTTTGACGCAGCATTAGGTTTTAGGCTATTGTAATAACGGCTTCATTAACAATATATGTCAGTAGTAACAATAATTGATAAAAATCAGCGATAGTAATAATAGTAATAACGCTGACGGTTGTATAAATTCTTCTTATAATAAATATGAATGACCTCTGTTAGGATGGCACTGAACCCCTCCTGAGACATCTCCATCTGGAAGGAAGTTGCGTCCTTTGACTGCGTTCCTGTAGAAGAGAGAGATTGGTAAAGATACATTGCCTTCCGAAATTGGTCATATTCTGTGAGGAAGGGTCAGCAGCCTCCCCATAGCTCCATCCTCATGTGGGGTGTAATGTGTTCTCCAACCCTAAGTAATCTGTGTACTAGAAGCGTAATGGGTGAAGCAGAACTAGAAGAATCGAGGAGAATGTGGAGGATTTCATTCAACTTCGATCCATCTGTTATCTTCTACAAGTCCATCTAACCACTGGAGGCCAATTGTACAGCCATAGATAAGGCTCTCTGATGGGCCAATTCCTTGGCTGAGCACAGTAAACACATTCTTTCCATGTTATCTCAGCTTAAAACAAATAAGATGGCCGAGGTTTGCAGTTCTGCAAAAAAAAAAAGTTCCAGTTTAACCTCTTCAGCTGTCACCTTTGTATGACCCAATTGGGGCAGAAAAATCACAAATCGTACAGAGGAGCAAAGAAGTCTTCACATACAACCTAGAATAGAACAAGCATTTGTCTAGTTTATCTATCTATAGACTTCTCTGCTTATTGTTAGGTGTTGTGTTCTACTAATTAGCATCATGAGATTCCTTTATTTCTGCTGGAGTAGTTTCTTTTGGGTGTAGCTTTCTATTTCCCTTGCCATGTACCATGCTGCCAGTGGGTTCCTGCACCAGGACCTGTATGCATGCTCCATAGGCATTTCCATTGAGGAATGGGAAGTGTTCCCTGAAACAGGATGTAGTTCCCCGGCTACCCACAGCCCTGGCACTGACCATGGAGGGTGGGTGACAAATCAAGCCTCTTCAAGAATATAGTAAATGTATTTTATTCTGGATTTGATACATTTTATTCATTATAATACACTAGGCCATTTCATTCCATTTCTCTGGGGGGGGGGGGGGGGTTTCATAGTCACCGCACAATGTTCCTTCAAGAGCACAGGACATGTGCGGACTCTCATTTTTCCTTGAAATGGCCCTGAATAATTAATCTAATTTATCTTTTCTTTTTTTTTTTGCTGATCGCAAACATTTACACCTCCCATCCTGTTCCTGGACAATCGACACACACCATTGTTATTTGATGAAGGTCAATGAGCTACTTGGTGGCTATCAACATTGGGGTATGTTCCTGACACTCATTAGTGCTGAGGAAGCTGTTTAGAAAATCTGTGACTTGTCTTCTGCATTTTCAGAAGTCCAGGTGAATGTGTTCTACTAGTAGTAGATCAACCAAAAGATGAGAACCTTCCCTCTGATATTACTTCATTTGAACATTTCTATAGACAAATAAACGTCTCCATGCATGAGACAGACCTAACACGAAAAATGATTTATGCATTTATGTTACAAAAACCTAGGTACGGCACCTTCGATGGCAAAGATCTTCTCCTGCAACGTCTTCTGGAACTGAGAGAGGACAGAGAAGTCGGTGACTTTGAGGATGCGGTCACTGGATGATGCAATGGTTTCTAATTCTTTATAGGCTTCTGCATTAGTGAAGGCGCTGCCAACCTGTGGGTAAAATACGGAATATTATATTGGCATCTTTGAGAGAGGGGGCATGCCATGGGGAACATATAGAAATGGCCAAATAAAAAAAGAATAGTGTCTTTCCCTATACAGAATTGTCAGCTCTCCACCAAGAGCTCCACCAGACACTGACATTATGGCTGCTATGAGCCCACACCTTTATAGAAAGGGGGCTATCCGTTCCTTCAAATTACTGGCTCTTGTGACTCAGCTGACCAGAGGCAAAGGCTATGCACCACAATATTGGTTGTTCCATTTTTTCTGGTGGTGAACCTGTAAAATGTTTAGCCAAATGTTAGTAATTTACATATTTCATCCATCCTGAAGACTTTCCCACAAACCCATGGTATCGGTAAACCCAAACCTGATCCCTATTGAAGGATACCTGCAACTTTGACTGGGTGGGCTCTGATTATGTTGTAAATAGTAGCTGCTTATCACCTCCAAAGTGTGAGCTGTGAGATTTCCTTGCAGTAGTTTGTGTCTCCACCTTTTACAACAAGACGGTAACAAAGGCAATATACTCCTGTAGCACCCGCCCCCTTAGATTAGGCTGCTAGGTTTGGTTAGGCAAGTTTAGTTAGTGGCATTCTTTTAATCAGCAGAGCAACCTGTGATTGCTTTGGTCTCCTCTGGGCTCTACAGGCTGCAAGTTTGATTGGTCTCCCCTGTCTTCTGGAGGCTTCCAGAATATAGTGGTGGGAGGATCATATAAGCAGCCTGAATATTTATGCAGCCCCAGCCAATCCCTGGGGGGAGGGTGGCCATATGGTGGCTGGAACAGTTCATAAATAGTCTGGAACCTGGGAGAGCAGTGATCCACTCCAGGAGGAGAGGTTCCCAGCCAAAAGGGCTGTTGCCCTTCCAGGCTGTCCTACTGAAGGTTCTGGCTGTCTCATTGAGCTGCCATAAGGTATAAACAAGGCCAAGGATAAATCCAAGGAAACAAACCAAGCTTACTTACTGACCAGCTCGCAGACAACCAATTAAACCTGTCCAACAGTATGTGTTAAAAGCAGGGGTTATGTCTGTACGCATTTGCAAATGCATGCGGAAGCCACAGAGCCTGGCCACGGCATCCTGGTATCTGTGGTCCCTAACACTAACTTATAAGTGTCTCCACAGTGGAGGCACATGCATTCTGATGGATAGATGGAGGGCAGGTGGACTGAAGGGGAGCCCACCCATTCTTAAAGGTACAGGAGCACACTGAGCACCCAGCATGTAGCTCAATGGCTGTAATATTGGCACTGGCCTTGTTTATACCTTATGTCGCCCTCCAATGCTGCTTACTGCGATGGCCAGTTATAGATGGGGCAGTGGCGCCTTGTTTGTATCATTGAGGTGCCAGCTGTGCATAGCTGAGGGACCTATCCTTCTACAAGTTCTTTGGGAGCCAAAAGAGGGCTTCCATATAGGATCTCATCTGGAAGCTTTGCAGAGGAGTCTGTCTACCTGAGTCTGAGCGAGACATCCAAGCCCTGAGGAGACTGTGGGTACAGAAATAAGAGAGAAGGATCCCAGTGACTGTTGCTAAGTCCTGGAGCACTAGGTTGAGGCTTGCCTGACCTGCAACAATGCTAATGTGTCCCAGTGCTGTCCACTTCCAATCCTACTGCTCAAAGGACTATTTTAAAAAGTAGTCGCAAAGGGAAGAGTGTCCTCACATTCCTGTTCAGTGACCTGGAGTATCCCACAGCTTCCCTAAGCACCATCCAAGTTAATCTGCAATAAACATTTAAAAAGGCAACCCCTAGACCAGGGGTAGGCAACCTCGGCCCTCCAGCTGTTTGAAATTACAAGTCCCATGAGACATTGCAAGACCCTGACAATCACAGGCATGACTCCTGGAGGCAGAGGCATGATGGGATTTGTAGTTTCACCACAGCTGGAGGGCCGAGGTTGCCTACCCCTGCCCTAGACGGTTTACTGAGCCAGATGAGTGATGGTTGCTGTTTGCCTGGCTGCTGCTACACAAGGGGAAAAGAACCTGGGACAAAACTCAGTGGCTCTTGTGGGGGGGAGCTCTACATTCTCATAGCCAGTCTCCATATTGTATATAATTCTTATACTTAATAGGGTTCCTAGCTGAACCCCTATTATAATTCTGCATCTGGACAAAAAACTAGCCTAAGCTTTTGTTCACTTTTATTGTGTTTTGCACAGGTTCGTCCGTTATCCATAGATTTGGCCAGCTACTGTTCAGTAAGCTCCTGTAGTCTAAATGAAAAGGGATAATAGTTTGAGTGATGGATATCTATCCTTCATAGCCAACCACTGAGGACTACAAGGGAAGTTCTGAAATATTTGAAACAACTTTCCAAATAGTTTTTTTCTAAAACGAGTCCTTATGGTAACATCTCACCAAAGGCGCAAGACACAAGAAGACATCCTGTGACCCCATATACCACCAAGAAGACAAACCCAAGATTTGTATTGGGTGGGGGGTGACTAGACAGTGATGGTCACACTACTATGATTGCTATAATATAAATGTGACACAACCTCTGAGACATTTACCCCAATGGCGAAGCACACTATGCCTCTTCGTCTGGCTTCATTGGCTGAATCTTCAAGACGTCTGTTATCTCCAACCGTCTCTCCATCAGTGATCACAATGAGGAGTTTCACAGCTTTATCTCGGGCCCCACTTCTGGGGACAAAGAGCTCCGTTCTGAGGAGGGAAATACAACACGATGAGCAGGTAAGGCTAAGAAGAACATATAGGAAAGCTACAGGGGGTTTGCTCATCCTTTTCATGATATTGTTGTCAGGATTTGTAGAATAACTATAGGGAGTATATGGAGTTTGTTTAGTGGATTGGTTCATAGACTTTCATTAGGAAAATGTTCGGTAAAGTGCAACCATCGTGCATGGTACGTAGAGCAGAGGCTGAGTATGTCTTGAACCCTCATTAACAGGTTCTTCCTCTGGTGATCCACTCAGTGTCTGCTGGTGGGACTGAAGATGGGGATGAAGTGGGACTGAATATGAGGATGAAGATGTGGTCAGGTTTGGAAGACCACAGGAGGAAGATGAGGACAATGACATAACTCAGGTGGAGGGTGAAGGGGAGTTCTACACCTTCTTACCATTCAGACCCATCCTGAGTTCCTAATAAAGAACACAAGTAGATGAGCAAATTGTGAGGGAAATGAACCGGGATGTGTGGGGGTGGAGGAGGGAGCATTTAGCCAGTCCATAGGCTCTTATCACTATAATAATGAGGTGGAGATACTTAGATTGGACATGTAGCACCCTCCTAGGTAGGCGCTAGAGAGAGTATAGTTGTGGGATTCCCTGCTTAACAGGGGGACTGTTTAGTAACTTTAGGTGCTCTCTGCCT
This sequence comes from Lithobates septentrionalis, assembly GCA_037952835.1. Taxonomy (NCBI): domain Eukaryota; kingdom Metazoa; phylum Chordata; class Amphibia; order Anura; family Ranidae; genus Lithobates; species Lithobates septentrionalis. The sequence continues at coordinate 89,263 of JBBDGP010002476.1, read as the reverse complement.
GCCAGCGCGCAGGGATCCATTGGTAGGGTGTGCTCAGTGTGATCAGATGCTGCTCATGTTGTCTGCCTGTTTCACACTGGTCCAATAGGAAGGGGCATATTGGACAGTGGGAGGAAACCTGACAAATGGGAGCATAGGCATAGTTACAGCTGTGGCCATTGGCAGAGGAAGGTGCCTCAAGGCATGCTGGGTGACTGTATATATGCCTAGGGCACATGTGCTCGGGTCTTTGGCTGGAGAGTGGGGTCCCGGAGGGAGGGGGCAGCTTCCCTCCTCTGTACAGGCTGCCATGCGGCCTCAGGTGGTCGACCCGAGGGCTGGAGCTGCAGAAGCTGCAACCCAGATGTCCTGTGGAGCTGAATAGGAGGGAGATGCGTCTAGAAGGATCTGTTCCTGGCCACTCTTAGTACAGACCTGCGTCTAGGGGCCTGTTCTGTGAGGGCCATCCCTTCAAGCTAGTAAAGTCAGTGGACGTGTGTCAGCCAAAGGGGATACTGGTGAGTGTCCCGAAAAAGAGTGGTGCATTGAGTCTGCTACCAGAGCAAACAAAGGACTTATTTGTCCACACAGCTATAGTGTGGTCCAGCAGGGGGTCTGCTATTCAAGTCAATATAATGGGGTCAAGTGAGAGTTGTCCTCATCTATGCATAGTTCAAGTTGGTGTATCCCACTAATCACTTCTCCTACCCAAGTTCTACCAATAAATATCAAAATACCCAAATACCCTAGACTGGTCATTGGATAACGAGCGGAAAGTGTGCAGGTGAAAGTGAGAAAATACCCAAGTGTCTGCCTTCTGGATAATCAGAGGGGATTATATTCAGCATACCCCTCGGGGGCAGTGCTACAGACATGTAACAGCCATATGTACTATGGACAGATCCAAAGACTGGAGGTCCAAGTGTCCAGTGCTGAGTCTCCTGGGTACATGTTCCCAATGTATGTTGGCCTATACATCGTTCAGTATGTGGCTAGGCACAGCTGCTGGGATATGACTAAACTCTTCCAGCTTGAACACATATAGGTATCATCATCAGCGCGATCAATGCACGCTCTCCAGGTGTTGGGACTTGTGGCCCCCAGGGTGAATATGCTGATATTCTGAAGCCATATTCTTGTAGTATCTGCAAACCTACCAGTCTACCCCTCATCTATACATGGAACAAGCACTACATTTGACCATTCACACCCCTGGCTCCTGAGTGACATACATTATTAGTCCAGAAGGTCTCTGTCCTGGCTTTTGGGATAGGGTGGAATACTTACGTTACTTTGTGGATAGCCGTCGGGGTTCTGGTTTCTCCCCATAATTTACTGATGGTTGAAGTCAGAACTTTTGGGTTTCTTACTGAAGAAAATCTTCGGAAATCAAAGTGTGTCTGAAAACGGTTGGAATACTGCATGAGAGCGAACTGGGGAGAGGAAAGATGGAGGGGGCAGAAATGGAAAAATGATCGGTCACCTGAAAAGAAGTTGTTTTTTTTTCCGCACTCTATTACTATATTACATATAAAACACTGATTATTGCAACATTATCAGCCATCTGTAAAAAAAGTATTATATTATATTATAGACATCACACTGATTATTGCAGCATGGAGAGGGGATTACCTGGGTGTCTGTCTTGTTGAAAGATGTCATAACCGTAGACACAAAAAGTAACATTTTACCAAAGTCTTCGTCCTTAACACTGCCGGATCCATCAATCAGGAAGACGATATCCAGGCTGGAAAGCCTGCACTCTGCAGAGACACAGAGAAGGGCAATGAGGGCTCCACAGACACACTATGAAAGAAAACCCCGACCTACAATATAACCCATAGGAACCGATACCAGGATGGATATTTGTGCCACGACCCGAGGTTGTGTTTTATTGGATGAGCCTGATCATCATTCTGATCTCTTTGTACATAACCCAGTGTAGCGCCCTCCTAGTGTAGGCTGCTAGGTAAATAACGTCTTTGGCTTCATCTGCAAGGCAGCAGAGATTGCTTGCTTTGGTCTGTTCAGTGTTTCACAGGCTGGGAGTTTGATTTCTTCCCCCTTCCCCTAGAAGACGTTTCTGGAGCTAAGGGAGGGAGAATTCAAATAGCTACCCTGAATATTGATCGAGGCCTAGCCAATCCCTGGGGAGGCATGTCCAGGTGGTGTCTGGGAAAGCTGATAAATAGTCTGGAGGCCTGAAGAGATTGTTTTCCCCAGCAAGGAGGGTTCCCAGGTTTAGAGGGGGCTGTTGTCACTGAAGAAAGCCTTGGATTGCGGCTGCTGCTCTTTGAAGTATCGGGGAAGTAGACTTGGGAGGAACCTGGAAGTGGCTGCAGGATTCACCAAAGTGATCTGGTCTGGAGAAGGATTTTTCTCACTCGCTGGGAGGTGTCTGGGGGGTGTCAGCTGTCCTTGTAAGTAATGACCATGTACTGATTCCTGGTGACTCTGTCTTTTTGAAATATAAGGGCCAGACGTTGCCCTGACTGAGACGGCTCTCATAGGGTCACAGATTCTGGCCAATCCCCACCCTGGACTGTGAGCTTTGTGAAGAGTGCCCTCCAGCACTGTGCAGTGCTCCTGAAGTTGCACTGGGTACCTACAGCTGTGCAGTGGTGCAGGTTAACCAAGTGTCTGATAGTCCCAAGCTGTAAAGGCGTTAAGACTGTTCAGAAAGATACCTCATGGTCCCCAGCTGTGAGGGTTTAGAGGGTCCTCTCATTGGTATCGCTAGCCGTTTTGAAATTTCCAATGCCCCAATCTCTGTACCAGTTTACAAGCAATAAATCACAAAAAGACATCCCCTAGATCAGAGGTGGTCCCCAACCCCCAGGCCTGCTGGGTGCCAAGCGGGGCGGGGCAGGGGTTGGCGGCAGGCAGAGCAAGCCAACACAACCTGCACTGCCACCAACCATCAGAGGGTGCCCACTCCCTTCTCCTAGCACCATTACTCCCTTCCCTCTCTGTTGTCATGAAGAAGGAGAAAGGGAGGGAGGAGAGCAGGGCCAGGGATAGTATCTAATAGAGACCCATGCTGCACCCCCCCCCCCACAAGGTGACCTGCTGCAGCCACCACATACACCCCCCAGGTGATAAGCTGCACCCCCCCCCCCAAGGTGACAGGCTGAACCACCACAACCCCCTCCCCCGAGGTTATAAGCTGCATCTCCCCAGGTGACAGAGTGCAACACCCCCCCCCCAGCTGCAAATCTCCCTTGACCCCCTTATGACAGGCTGCGACCACCACACAAATAACCACATGCCGCCCACCCCAGTATATGGAGGGGTTCACTTCCAAGTGACCTGTCCCTGGTGCTGGGTAGGTTAGGGATTGCTGCTCTACACTGTTTATTGGAGCCAGAGTGAATGGACTGTTGCTTAGGTGGATGGTGGCCTCTGTACTGTTTGGGGGGAGGACCAGTTAGGTAACTCTACATCATTGTCTGCAGGTTCTCAGTAGATACAACAATCTAATGTTTCCTTCACTGGAGTGTTGTGTATGTACTGTCTACCATGAAGAGCTCACACTGTGCAGGAAACATGTCTTCATCGTGGAGGTCCAGCTGAGGTGATTGAAAATCACAATAAGGTGCAAGGATTACCTGGTAGAACGGCCGGCAGTGTACGCCGGGGCTCCGGCCTGCCCAGGTCTAGTTGGTAGCACTGTCCATTAACATACACATTCTCTCCACAGACTCTCTGAAGGGTTGGCCCACAAGCCTGTAATAGACAGGAAAGTCGATTATTATAATATATAAAATTTCATTCGCACGCTCCTCCAAAATATTTACCTAATGTGCTGTTCTTTCCACCACCCAAGGTGAGGCCAGCCAGCAGGGCCGGTACAAGGCAGGGGCGGAAGGGGCAGATGCCCTGGGCGGTACGATTTTCTATAGGAGGGGGGCGCAGGTGAAGTGCCGGCAATGTGTTTCACACCTGTCATTATACACACTAGTCAGTGCCGCTGTTCCCGGAACATTGTCTGTAAGTGTGCCGAGTGCGCTCCTGCATCTGGCACAACAAGCCCTGGCTTCACCTCCCTTCCCTGTCAGCTTCATTGTTCACACCCCCTACGGAGCAGCCTCGTAGTCCCGGCCGGCGGCGTGAGGTCACTGATGGCCGGAGGCAGGGTGGGAGGACTCAGAGGAGCGCAGAGAGCTGTGGCGGCGCTGCAACCTAGAGAAGCCGAGGAGCCTGGCTCTAGCTGGAAGCTGGAGAGCAGTCTCTGAGCCGCGATCCCGGTCCCCTTCAGCAGCGGTATCTCTCCCGCTAGCTACCGCACAGGCAAATTTAGAAATCGGTTCCTCCTCAGCTCTGACAGGACAACATGAGGAGGAACGTCGGAACATGGGCATCATAGAGCGATGTGATGCACTGTATCTGAGGTCTGTGTGTGAGGAAAGCTGCTGCCAAGCTGAGGGAAGGGAGAGCTGCACTGAGAACACAAGGGGAGGAATGAGAGTCTTTGTAGGGAGAAAATGATTACTTCTCAGGTGGGAATGATATGGGGGGGGGTGTATTTGTGCTGTTGTGTTAGGTAGGGAATTCTGGGGGGGGGGGTTCTCCTGGGGAATTTGAGGGGTGCCAGGATAAGATTTTTTTTCTATGGGGGGGGGTATTTGTGCTGGGATAGGAAATATTGGGTCTGTTAGAAATGGGGATTGAGGGGGGGGGGGGATTTATGCTTGTAGGGATGATTGGGTGTATTCGTTCTAGAAGGGAAATTTGGGGGGAGGATTTGTGCTAGGAGGGGGATTTTGGGGGTGACAGGGGTAAGATTTGTGCTGGGAGGATGAGGATTTGTGCCAGGTGGGGGGATTTGTTCTGTTGGGGGGTGGGGGAAAGAGAATTTGTGCCAGGAGAGAGGATTTGTGCCATGGAGATGGGGGGGGGGAGGATTTGTGCCATGGAGATGGCTGGGGGGATTTGTGCTAGGAGGGGGATTTGGAGGGGTTGTGCTAGAAGAGGTGATGGGGGGCGGGATTTGTGCTGGAATAGGAAATATTGGGGCTGTTAGAAATGGGGATTGAGGGGGGGGGGGGGATTTATGCTAGTAGGGATGATTGGGTGTATTCGTTCTAGAAGGGAAATTTGGGGGGAGGATTTGTGCTAGGAGGGAGATTTTGGGGGGTGACAGGGGTAAGATTTGTGCTGGGAGGATGAGGATTTGTGCCAGGTGGGGGGGATTTGTTCTGTTGGGGGGTGGGGGAAAGAGAATTTGTGCCAGGAGAGAGGATTTGTGCCATGGAGATGGGGGGGGGGATTTGTGCCATGGAGATGGGTGGGGGGATTTGTGCTAGGAGGGGGATTTGGGGGGGTTGTGCTAGAAGAGGTGATGGGGGGCGGGATTTGTGCTGGGATAGGAAATATTGGGGCTGTTAGAAATGGGGATTGAGGGGGGGGGATTTATGCTAGTAGGGATGATTGAGGGTATTTGTTCTAGAAGGGAAATTTGGGGGGAGGATGAGGATTTGTGCTAGGTGGGGGGATATGTGCCAGGAGGATGAGGATTTTTGCCAGGAGGGGGGATTTGTTCTGTCCCGGGGGGGGGGAGAATCTGTGCCAGGAGAGAGGATTTGTGCCATGGAGATGGGGGGGATTTATGCCATGGAGATTTGGGGGGGCAGGATTTGTGCTGGGATAGGAAATATTGGGGCTGTTAGAAATGGGGATGGGGGGGAGAATTTATGCTAGTGAGGATGATAGGGGGTATTATTTGTGTTTGGGGCTAAGTATGCCGATTAGTGCTCAATTTTTTATTTATTTTTTTGGGGGGGGGGGGGGATTTGCTAACGCATGATGCTCATACATTTTGTGTGTGTGGAGGGGGGGGGGGGGGCGCAGTTTGGTGTCTTCGCCCTGGGCGCTAAATTACCTTGTCCCAGCACTGCCAGCCAGGACCTGAACTATAAACTTCCCCGACTAGGAATATCAAACCTACATGACTGCTTGCAGAATCCAGAAGAAAATGTCTTCAGTCCATAAAGAGTTGAAAAGAAGAATTTTCATTGTTGAGGTGGATTGTAGCAAAAATGGGTAAACATAGGCAAAGATGTAAAATAAAATGATGGCCCTGTCTCCCCCCCCCCCGTTGAATGCTTGGAGCAGAGGGCTCCACATTTCTCCACATGTATAGTAAATCGCTGACCTGGAAAGCTGCATTGGGGGACTTCAGGTTCATCATCACAGAGAATGACCCACTGCAAGGGCTGGCCAAGAAAACCTCAGCATAGACCGCCACTTGACTGACCTCACCCTGTGTGGGCTCAGCAAACGCTCTGAGAAGTCTGGGAATCAGACCTACAAAGTGACGTACCAACAACTGCGGTGATTCCTTCTGGACAGCCAGAGCGAGTCCGAGTGACGTGTTCATCCCATCCTCTGATCCTGAAATACACATAATATAGAATGTATCACAAACAGTACATGTCTGGTGGATTTAGGGAGCTCCAGAAGGTGGGTGCCGCAGGATGTAATGTTTTTTTTGGCTTGGAAGGTGCAGACCGGAAGGTGATGAGATGCCCTCAGCAATGGTGAAAATAAACCTCGTATCTGACCCACCAGGCAGAACATTATAAGGTATAGTAGCAGTAGATGGGAAAAGACCTTCTAAGTGGGAGAACAGAAAAATGGATCACACACAATGCATGTCGGGTGAAGACGTTGTGTCTTCCGATTCTAGCAACATAGTGAGTAATAGGGGTGGGCGAACGGTTCGGGCCAAGCATGAGTTCGAGCTTAATATTCGCCCATTCGGCCGTTCACTGAACACCCAAATTTGCAGAGTGTTCGTCCCGACCAACACCCTGCAATGCACTGACTGCTGCACAGTGCATCCTGCGCCCTGTTTGGGCAAAGCTTTGCCCATCAGGGAGCAGTGTTAGCTGGTTGTTAAGGAGTGGGGCTGGGAAGCCGGCCTCAGCGTCCTTAACAACCGATCTTAGAGGTTTCCCCGTTGACAGCTGAACAATAAAATAAAAATAAAAAAAGTGCTATTAAAAAAAAATAAAGAAAAAACAACGTGCCCCCCCCTAGTCCATACCAGCCCTTTGCCCCCCCCCCCCCCACTGAGTCTATACCAGGCCCACAGCATGGGGTCCCCCCAAAATTCATACCAGACCCTTGTCCGGGGCATACAGCCTGGCAGGTCAGGAAAAGGGGGGAGAGCGAGTGCCCCCCCCTGGAACCTTACCAGGCCACATGCCCTCAACATGGGGGAGTGGATGCTTTGGCCCCCCCCCTCACCCCAAAGCACCTTGTCCCCATGTTGATGGGGACAAGGGTCTCTTCCCCACAACCCTGGGCAGCGGTTGTCAGGGTCTGTGGGTGGGGGGGCTTATCGGAATCTGGGAGCCCTCTTTAACAAGGTGGCCCCCAGATCCCGCCCCCCCATGTAAATGGGTATCGGGTAGTACCCCTATCTATTTGCCAAACAAGTGTACAAAAGTAATAAACACACGAGACAAGGTTTTGACAAATCCTTTATTAAATCGTGTCCTTGATGTAAATCCATCGTCAATCACGCCGCCCGCCGGAACCGGAAAAATAAAAACCGCTCTCTCCTCCTGGGAGGCCTCCCGCCGAATGCCTCCTCTGCGCTTTGACATTTCTTATATATAGGTAAGGGGCGGGGCCACAGCATGCACCATTCCGTGAAATCAGAAGGGGCGGTGCCACTGGGTGACGTACCCAGGTGGCCCCGCCCCTTACCTATATAAGAAATGTTAAAAAGCAGAGGAGGCATTCGGCGAGAGGCCTACCAGGAGGGGGAGCATTTTAAATTAAAAAAAAAATGTTTTTGGGTCCTGTGGGCGGCATGATTGCCGATTGATTTACATCAAAGGACACTATTTTTTTATTATTAATAAAGGATTTGTCAAAAACTGTCTCTTGTCTTTATTAATTTTTGACTTTTTTTTTGGTGAATGGGTAGGGGTAATATGTACCCGATACCCATTCACATGGGGGGGGGCGGAATCTGGGGGTTCCAGGGCTTCTGATAAGCCCCCTTCCCGCAGACCCCAGCAACCACAGCCCCAGGTTGTCGGGAAGAGACCCTTGTCCCCATCAACATGGGGCTCCAAAGCACCCACCCCCCCATGTTGAGGGCATGTGGTCTGGTATGGTTTGGGGGGGCGCTCGCTCGTTCCCCCCTTTCCTAACCTGCCAGGCTGCATGCTTGGATAAGGGTCTGGTATCAATTTTGAGGGAGGACCCCACAATGTTTTTAGAAAAAAAATTGGCGTGGGGTTCCCCTTCAAATCCATACTAGTCCCGAAGAGCCTGGTATGGACTGGGGAGGGGGGGACGCTGCACTGTTTTTTTCTTTATTTTTTTCAATAGCCTGGGATTTGACTTGTTTTTTTTTACTTTATAAATGTCAGCTTTGCTGCAGCATGTTCTATACATGCTACAGATGCACCACTTTACAGCAGACTAAGGGGAGCCCCCAAGCATGATATTTAAAGGAATTTTTCATTTTTTATTGTTGCACTTTAAGCATAATTAGGAGGTCCAGTACAGAGATACACAGAGACCTCTGCTGTCCTATAGTCCTAGGAGGCCCAGTACAGAGAATATACAGGGACCTCTGTTGTCCTATAGTCCTAGGAGGCCCAGTACAGAGAATACACAGGGACCTCTGTTGTCCTATAGTCCTAGGAGGCCCAGTACAGAGAATACATAGGGACCTCTGCTGTCCTATAGTCCTAGGAGGTCCAGTACAGAGATACCCAGAGACCTCTGCTGTCCTATAGTCCTAGGAGGTCCAGTACAGAGATACACAGAGACCTCTGCTGTCCTATAGTCCTAGGAGGTCCAGTACAGAGAATACACAGAGACCTCTGCTGTCCTATAGTCCTAGGAGGCCCAGCACATACACAGAGACCTCTGCTGTCCTATAGTCCTAGGAGGCCCAGTACAGAGATACACAGAGACCTCTGCTGTCCTATAATCCTAGGAGGCCTAGTACAGAGAATACACAGGGACCTTTATTGTCCTATAGTCCTAGGAGGCCTAGTACAGAGAATATACAGGGACCTCTGTGGTCCTATAGTCCTAGGAGGTCCAGTACAGAGAATATACAGGGACCTCTGTTGTCCTATAGTCCTAGGAGGTCCAGTACAGAGATACACAGAGACCTCTGCTGTCCTATAGTTCCAAGAGGTCCAGTACAGAGGATATACAGGGACCTCTGCTGTCCTATAGTCCTAGGTGGTCCAGTACAGAGGATACACAGGGACCTCTGTTATCCTATAGTCGTAGGAGGTCCAGTACAGAGAATACACAGGGACCTCTGTTGTCCTATAGTCCTAGGAGGCCCAGTACAGAGAATACACAGGGACCTCTGTTGTCCTATAGTCCTAGGAGGCCCAGTACAGAGAATACACAGGGACCTATGTTGTCCTATAGTCCTAGGAGGCCCAGTACAGAGAATACACAGGGACCTCTGTTGTCCTATAGTCCTAGGAGGCCCAGTACAGAGAATACACAGGGACCTCTGCTGTCCTATAGTCCTAGGAGGTCCAGTACAGAGAATACATAGGGGACAATGTTGTTATATAATAAAATATTTAATCCTAAATATCAGTTAATACCAAAATGGGCAAGCCGACATAGAGGTTAAATGGAGGGCGCTACAAAGTGTAAACCTTACAGTGTACATAAACAAGTGACACTCTCTTAATGATTGGACTATCAAAGTGACACATATAAATAAATATAAATATGAATAGATATGTGCTTATTACTGTGCAATAGTGGTGATAACCTCTACTCCTATAACATTTACCTGGTGTGTTATAACATGCACATAAAATTAACCAAACATTGATAGTAATGTTAACCACTATAGTGCTCTATGCAGCAGCAATAAATAAGAACACCTGCAAGTGTTTCAATTAGTGCTGTAAAAATAACATAAGAATTCCAAAAAAATCAAAACAATATCCAAACAGGTTGCAAGTGACAAAAAATAGTGACAATAAAGGTGAATATCAAATGTCCCACACAGATGATTCTTAGGTGATCATATGTCAAATGCTGAAAATCAACGTGCTTCTTTCACCACACCACCGTGCTAGTGAGACACTCTCCAGACCTGCACTCACCGAAAAAACATGCCAGCACTCTTATGCACGGCAAAACACGCTCTCTTTACCACACTCCAGGGTAAATGGTGTATACGAGGTCCAATGATGGTATTCAGTAGGTCCACATAAAAAGAAAATAAGTGCTCCAATAGTGTAATTCAGCAAACAATAATTTTATTAAAAATCACTGCACCCTTCACACATCGCACTCACATTAGTGTAATAAAAACCGGCAGCAAAACGTGTAGTTCACAGCAAGCCTCAACTAGTGGATACAATCAATAACCAATGGTCACGGCGGACCCGAGGTGTGCAGCTGCTGGGTATAATCTCACCCCTCCCTCGGGAAACCTCCGTCCTTCAGAGCACTCGTATTCCTCTCCTTCTGTGTGGCTGACAGCATGTACGTCACACGTCACAGCCACGCCCCTGGTTTTCACATCAATGTTGTTATATAGTCCTAGGAGGCCCAGTGGAGATAAAATGACCTCTTTTGCAGGAAACTCTAGTTGTGCTTTGCTTTAGAGAAGTGTAACTCTCCAAGAGAACTGAAATAGTCTCCTTACTTCTCTAGGTTTTTTTTTTTTTTTCAAGTTCCCCCTCCCAGCTTTCATGTTGTGCATAAAGTCTACCAAAAATGATAAAGTTAACTCTTGCCTTTAACTTACTGTAAGTACAAGCCGAAGACTTCCCTTTAGACTGACCTGAGGTTGTAGTGTATATAAATTATTGGGGCACCAGGGACATTTCCAAAACCTACAAGGAACCTTTAATGGAATTATCTACCACAGCTTGTAGTAGTGACTCTCAATCAACTGAGCTTGTTGTGTAATGTTGAAGATGATTTGGTTCTAATGAGAGTCAGGAATATACCCAGTCACATCTTACTTGCGTAACTCAGTCATCTTCATCCAATCACCATGAAATGTGTCAAGGTAGAAGTTGAATGTCCAGGATGTGAAGTGTGAAAATTTGTGGGAACAACCTGTACTACATACGTCATCTCATTACCATGGCGCCATGAAATCTGAGGCAGGTGTGAAGTATTCAAGCTGCATGGCCAAAGGGGAGAATTGTTGTCTAATTTTCTAGGGTATGAATGGTAAAACGTCTTTATAGGTGAGTAGGACCATGCTGTCAATGAAGCCAATAGGGACACCTGCCTCAGACAGAACCCTTGGAGCTGGTTGGCCTCTATCATGGCTCTTGCAAATAACTTGTACTCTCTGTCCAAAAATGTGCTTCTCAATGTCCTTAAGAACATGTCCACTTTTTTGTTAAGGTGTAGGAAGAATGCCAAGTCTTGATCTGCAGAGCTTGTCCCCTATGTTGGGTCATTCACTTGTTGATAGGCTGTTTTGTTTCCCCAATGTGCAGGTCTTTTTACTTCTCTGTACATTGGACCACATATTCCAAGTTGCTTCCCTTGTGTTTGAGTTTTGGGTATTCTGGATGTCCAAGCTTCTGTCTCATTATATTGCTGGGCTTGAAAGAGAGGTTTTTGATGTTTGTTAAAGATCCTTCCAAGTTTTTGACACTCTGGCCACATACAGGATGACCATATTACTCTACGTGTTCTGCTTCTCCCCTCTGTTCCATGGTCTCTGTCTTAATGAAAGTCCAGTCTGGGTAAAAACCAGGGGCGGACTGACAACTCATGGGGCCCCTGGGCAATAGGAGATTATGGGGCCCCCAGGCAATCAGAGATTATGGGGCCACACAGTATATACACACAGAATACAATCACACAGTATACACATACATGTACACACAGTATACACAGACATGTTATTATTGGCTGAGAAGATACTGGAGAGGTGGGGCAGCTATAATCTCGGGATTTTTAGACCAAAAGGATGTCGGTAAGGGACATTTCAGAGACAGATGTAAAAAAAACACAGATTTTTACATACCGTCCCTGGTTTTACTGAGGCTGACAACCCTGATGGGGCCCCCTAGAGGCCCAAGGCCCTCGGGCAGTGCCCGAGTGGCTCAATGGTCAGTCCGCCCCTGGTAAAAACAAACTTACAAAGCTTCTAAGAGTTCTTTGTCTTGTCTTGGTGTTGTTTGGTACCATCTCAGCTCAATGTTTCAGAGTTCTAATCAACCCCCCCCCCCACCCCCTTTGTGTTCCAGTGGGTGACAGATACCTGTTACAGACTTCCATTAGAGGTAGTGAGTCAGCCAACAGTAAGTGAATTTAAACATGCTTGGGACGTACATAGATCAATACCCACACAATAAAAAAGGGGACAACTCAATGGACCACCTGGTTGTCTTATAACCACTCATCATCTATATACCTGAACCATTGACTTGGTGATGTTCCTCTGAATAAGTTGAAGGCACTCATCTCCTCCTCCTCCATGTTCAGTTTGGCTACAATAGGAGATAAAGGTGATCTCAAAACAGCCATGTCTTTGACTGTAGGATCTATCCTTGGGCTTAAAAATCGGTGGTGTTGAGACGAAGGTCCAGCAATGATCATACTTTGTCTTGAGTTCTGTTTGGCTGTCAAAGATGTCATCTAGTTTCCGATGTTTCCTTATAGTTTCAATACCTTGTGAAGGTAGCACACAACTGACACAGGGGCTAAGGTACAGAGGTCGCAATTGTGATCCAGCCCCATGCTCCAGGGGGCCTGTGCGGCCCCCCTGTACATTTGGATAGAAGCAGCCGCGGGGGCGGCATACAGAGGAACCCATCCCCCGTCATTTTCCTCCTGCAGGAAAACAGAGGGAATCGGTTATCTCTACATCCCGCCGCCCTTCCTATCCACATCACACTGTGATTGGGCTCCTGTGTACTCCCCCAGCCCCCCTCATCCCCCACAGCACTGCCGGGTTCTCCCCTCACCTCTTCCGCCTCCTGCTGTGGGGGATTCTTTCAGGATGGAGAGCTGGGAAGGGGTTGATAAATCTGTCATTTACTGGCCCCTTCCTTGTGTTAATAAATAAAATGATCAGTGAGGGTTCATTTATCACTGAAGCAATATCTCACCAAAGCCCTCCAATGGGGCTTCTAAAATAAAATAAAAATAAGATTGTAAGTAAAGAAATAAAGAAAATGGTAAAACAAATAAAAAAACAAATAAAATAAAATTACAAAAATAAAAAAAATGATTGACACCAGTGGTGGAACTACCAGGGCTGCAAGGATCACACTTGCGACTGAGCCCTGGCGTTCCGCCACCATGGGGGGGGGGGGGGTCAGGAGGGCCCTTTATGGTTTCTTGTACTTGACTGGTCTCATCTAATCTCATGCAGTCCCATATTATTGCCTCTCATCTGCTGGGAGCATTCTGATCTTCAGGACCATCATAATATTAATACAAGATTAAGAAGAAAGAATTACCGGTGGTGACTCGGATGACCGCGCAGTTGCTCCTCCGGGGATCACAGCGATATAACTGTCCGGTTTTATTAATGGCGGCTTGTTGGAGTGGAGCGCTGACTATCACCCTGCAATCACAGAAAACACAGGCAGGTAAAATGACATTCACTTTTTTTAGTTGTACTTTCGACTGGAGATGGCAGGTTTGGCCAATGTGTGGACAATCATTCTATTTAGGTGACCTTACAGAGGCATCCAGGATCTTCCTGCCCTTTACACTATGTGGACCTGCCAGCGGCTCCCCCAATATTATGATGGGTGGAGTTTTCTGTGGGGAACATTTTGGCCCACCAATGTCTGGACCTGTGCTAATATGGCTTGTGTCCTGTTAGGAAGCTCTAACCAAAGAATTGGCAAACATAGGCCTACAGAGAGGGGCAAGGGCAAGCAAGATTCAGATCTTCACTCTAGTCTGGCCTCCTATAACTGTCACAGACTCTGGAGATCACTTAAAGGAAATTCTGCCCAAAATCAAAAAGCTAATTTTAGATGGAATAAGCCTTTAGGCCCAACCCTGCTTCCCCCTTTCCCAAAGTATCTGGAGTCCATGTAGGTCCCAGGAAACCCAACAGGGTCCACCCTACAGAAAAGAGAACAGATCCCACCATTTCTCACCAGTTATCCAGCTGTGCCACCTGATGTCCAAAGCTCCGATCCTCATTCCGGAAGACAATCGGACTCTTTGTGTCCATGAAGAAGGCCCCGGTGTAGGAAAGCACTGCAGGAAAGGGAGAACATCAAACTGTATAGAAAATGTAATAAAAAAGTTCTGCCCAGCGTACACTTTTATTTCTGACCTTATCCAGAGATAGACAAGAGTAACATCTAAAACACAACAAACACAAACACATGATGGAGCTAGATGTCATGTGATATGGCAGGGTCCTATGGTAGGGTCACATGGTGGGGTATATGGTGGGGTCACACGATTGGCCTAGATGTCATGTAATATGGCAGGGTCCTATGGTAGGGTCACGTGGTGGGGTATATGGTGGGGTCACACGATTGGCCTAGATGTCATGTAATATGGCAGGGTCCTATGGTAGGGTCACATGGTGGGGTATATGGTGGGGTCACACGATTGGACTAGATGTCATGTGATATGGCAGGGTCCTATGGTAGGGTCACGTGGTGGGGTATATGGTGGGGTCACACGATTGGCCTAGATGTCATGTAATATGGCAGGGTCCTATGGTAGGGTCACATGGTGGGGTATATGGTGGGGTCACACGATTGGACTAGATGTCATGTGATATGGCAGGGTCCTATGGTAGGGTCACATGGTGGGGTATATGGTGGGGTCACACGATTGGCCTAGCTGTTAAAAAAAATCCAAAATAATGATGAAACTAAATTTTGGACAAAATTTTAAACATTTTTGGATTTGATTCAAATTTGAATAATTTTCTAATTCAACTGAAATTTCCGAATAGAATAAAATAGAATAGAAAATAAAGGAATAGAATAGAACAGAATAGAGAAAAATAGAATAGAAAATAATAGAATAGAATAGAAAAAACAATAGAATAGAATAAAATACAAAGAATTTACCATCTTTCAAATAGAATAGAATAAAATAAAACATAAATGAATAGATTAGAATAGGAAGGAATAGAATAGAAAAAAAAACTATAGAGTAGAATAGAATGAATACAACCATCTACCGAAATTCGAATTTTGAAAATAATACATTAGAATAGAATAGAAAATAATAGAATAGAAAATAAAAGAATAGAAAAAGCAATAGAATAGAATGAAATAGAAAGAATATACCCATCTTCCAAAATTCAAATTTCTAATAAAATAAATAAATTCTGCACACATCTCGTTATCGGGTCATTCTGGGGATGGATGAACACCGGACTCCATTGCTTTGTGCGCTGGATCCTCCGCTGCCCTTCCCCCAATCGCCTATATCGAAGTCTTCTCATTATACACAGGCTTCTCCAGAATCATTCGGGTTTTCTGTTTATCACCAACCCAAATTTATTCTTCTCCAGCTACTCCGTATGAAATGACAAAGTGATAACTCATTTCTGCTTCTCAGATCAATGACTTCAGCCTACATTGCAGCTCATTCATAAAATGATCTATTCATAAAAATATCCATTCATAAAAATATCCATTCATAAAAATATCCATTCATAAAAAGATCCATTTATAAAATTATCCATTCATAAAAAGACCCATTCTTAAAAGAGATCCATTCATAAAATTATCCATTTATAAAAATATCCATCCATAAAAAAAGATCCATTCATAAAAAAAGATCCATTCATAAAAATATCCATTCATAAAAAGATTGTCATCAAAGGGACTTTATTATTGGCCTGTGATATACCGTATTTATCGGCGTATAACACGCGCCGGCGTATAACACGCACCCCAAGTTTAGGAGAGAATTAAAGAGGGAGTCCACCTAAACCGCCAAAAAAAAAAAAAATATTAAAAGCCAGCAGCTACAAATACTGCAGCTGCTGACTTTTAATACATGGCCACTTACCTGTCCCGGGGTCCAGCGATGTCGGCAGGTGACGCCGAGAACCCGCTCGGTTCTCGGCAGCTGCCGCCGCCATCCTAGGTGAGGGAATCAGGAAGTGAAGCGTTGCGGCTTCACTTCCCGGTTCCCTACTGCGCATGTGCGAGTCGCGCTGCGCGTCGTAACTGGTCCCCGCTCTCTCCTGGGAGCTGTGTGTTCCCAGCAGACAGGAAGAGGCATAGACTCCCATGGGAGTCTATGCCGGAAGTGGGTGCAAATACCTGTCTTAGACAGCTTTGCCCTAGTGGTCAGTGCAGCCTTGCCCCCAGTGTCTATGCTTGCCGCCGCCGCCGCCGACATATACATAGCTTCATGTAGTTTAAAATATGGCGCCGCGGAGTTCGGAGGAACTCGGCGGAACTGAACGAACGCCGCCGAGATACACATAGTCGAGTGTATTCGGCTCTTTCCGGCGCCGCTCACAGTCCCGCCCAGTCCCGCCCTATGATGGACATAACACAGGTCCAATGGCGGGACTGGGCGTGACTGTGAGCGGCGCCGGAAAGAGCTGAATACACTCGACTATGTGTATCTTGGCTCCGAGCAGTCACTGTGATTTCGGCGGCGCTCGTTCAGCTCCGCCGAGTCCCTCCGAACTCCGCGGCGCCATATTTAAAACGACACGCTATGTGAATGTCGGCGGCGATCGCCGCCGATAGATCACAATTAGCGGGGATCGGGGTATAACACGCACCCACTATTTTCCCCTGATTTTAAGGGGAAAAAAGTTCGTGTTATACGCCGATAAATACGATAATCCCAATCCACTGACTGGAGTCGGAGGTAATGACTTTTACCCAATAGATGAATGGACAATTGGCCGGTATATTGAAGGTTGGCACTGATAGACAGCATTGGTTGGCACTGATTGGCAACATTGGTTGGCATTGGTTGGCACGGATAGGCAGCATTGGTTGGCACTGATAGGCAGCATTGGTTGGCACTGGTTGGCACTGATAGGCTGCAATGGTTGGCACTGATAGGCAGCACTGGTTGGCATTGGTTGGCACTGATAGGCAGCATTGGTTGGCATTGGTTGGCACTGATAGGCAGCATTGGTTGGCACTGATTGGCAACATTGGTTGACATTGATTGGCACTGATAGGCAGCATTGAATGGCACTGATAGGCAGCATTGGTTGGCACTGATTGGCAACATTGGTTGGCATTGGTTGGCACGGATAGGCAGCATTTGTTGGCACTGATAGGCAGCATTGGTTGACACTGGTTGGCACTGATAGGCAGCAATGGCTGGCACTGATAGGCAGCATTGGTTGGCATTGGTTGGCACTGATAGGCAGTATTGGTTGGCATTGGTTGGCACTGGCAGGGGAGGGAAGGAGTCTCACATGCAGCAGACAGACTTGCAGAGCTGTCACAACTCAGCCACGATGTCGGGGTGGGCGGGACCAAGCATCTATCAACACCAGCCAATGATTGAGCAACTTAAGAAAGGGGGCAGAGGCACATAAATGTAGCAGCCCACCCAGACCCCATCCCATTGGCTGGTATTTGATAGCCATTGGGTCCCGCCCACCCCCGACATCACGGCTGAATTTTGACAGCTGGTCTCTCTCTCTGCAAGCAGTGACATCATCTGTCAGATCACACACTCCGCGGCTCTGGTAATCCTCACCATCTGCTGCCTGGGAAACTGATTAACAGGCATTGGGGGCTACACACTCTATTCAATGCAACATTTCGGGGCAGATCTTGGGAGACAGCACGGGTGATTACGGCACACCCAGTACCCCCTGTGCGCACGCCTATGACAAGGTCTCAGAGCAGTTGAAGATTACATTTCAGAATTCAGACCCTAGAGTTCTGACACTAACTGGAACGATGCTGCTCTGCGCTACCAGTTCCGTATGGACCTTTCTGAACCCCTCAAAGATGAACTAGCCCGGATAGGGGTCCCCTCTACCCTGGAGGCCCTTATTAACTTATCCATCCAGATTGATCGTCGTTTGAGGGAACGAAGGTCACAAAGAACCACTGGCCAGTCATGCCCTGTATGGGTGCTACCACGAGTACCCAGTTCCTTCAACTCTGCTCCACCAGCTCCTGCCGCGTCCACCCCTGACGCACCAGAACCAATGCAGCTTGGCCTACTTCGCCCCTCACTCTCCATAGAAGAGCGCCAACATCGACACCAGCAGAATCTCTGCCTGTATTGTGGAGGACCAGGACACTACATGAGGTCTTGCCCAGCTAAACTCTGGAAGTGTCTCTCAGTTACTTCTACTTCAACTCCAACCTTGCCCAGCAATTCTGCTCATCTTGCTCTTTCCATTCTGTTGCAGCTTCCAGGAAGGACTATCCAGACTCCTGCTATAATTGATTCTGAAGCCTGCAGCTGTTTTGTGGACTTATCCTTTGCTGCAAGACACCATATTCCACTACAACCTAAGGCTCAGAGACTTTCTGTACACCTGGCAGAAGGTTCTACCATTAAATCCGGATTAGTTACCCACGAAACAGTCCCACTATCTGCCACCATTACGAAGAACCATCAAGAAATTCTACGCCTGGATACCATTGCTTCTCCCCTGTTTCCGGTCATCCTTGGCATGGTTAAAAGCCAACAACCCGCATATCAACTGGGCCACAGAGGAAATCAAGTTTCTCTCCCCCTACTGCCTCCAACACTGCCCTTGTGACCAACCTTCCCTACTGTGCCTCGACACAGATTCTGAAGCCTCCAATCTGTACCAGTAGTATATCATAACTTCCTGGACGTGTTCAGAAAGAAAGGGGCAGAAACTCTTCCTCACCATTGGTCCTACGACTGTCCAATCAAACTTCTCCCCAGGGGTTGAAGTCCCTTTTGGAAGAATCTTTCCCTCGACTGAATTTTAACTTGTTGCTTTAAAGGACTATATTGATGACAAAAAAGGGGTTCATCCGTCCATCCAAGTCTCCAGCTGGAGCAGGAATCTTCTTTGTGGAAAAAAATGACCATTCGTTACAGCCCTGTGTGGATTATCGTGAACTTAATAAATTTACCGTTAAAAACGACTACCTCCTTCCGCTAGTGCATGAATTATTCCAGAGGCTCGGTACTGCCACCATATTCACGAAACTGGACCTCCGAGGTGCCTATAACCTGGTCCGTATATGAGAGGGGGATGAATGGAAGACGGCGTTCTGCACACGGTTCGGGCTTTTTGGACTTTGCAATGCCCCGCTACCTTCCAGCACTTTATTAACGATGTCTTTCGAGATTTCCTGGATCTGTTTGTTGTAGTATACCTTGATGACATACTAATCTTCCCTCCTTCTCTAGACAACCACCGCAGACATGTCAAGAGTGTACTGGGCCACTTTCGACAACATGGACTTTATGCCAAACCCGAGAAATGCGAGTTTGAACGCCAAAGCATCCAATTTCTGGGTCTGATCATATCCACTGAAGGTATCAAGATGGATCCCCCAAAGGTCACGGCCATCTTGGATTGGCCAACTCTCAGCAATAAAAAAGGTATCCAACGCTTTGTGGGATTCGCAAATTTTTATCGAAAATTCATCAGGGGATTCTCAGCAATCATGTCCCCATCACACAACTAACAAAACAAAGCACTAGATTCCATTGGTCCCCAGAAGCTCAGGCTGCCTTTGAGACTCTAAAAAAGCTGTTCACCTCCGCGTCTGTTCTGAAGCATCCTGATCCAGCCCTGCCCTACCTCCTAGAAGTAGACGCTTCAGAAACAGTGGTTGGAGCGATACTTTCCCAGAGGCAGGGATCTAAGGCTCTGTTACCCAGTCGCCTTTTTTCAACTGAGCTATCAACTGAGGAGAGAAACTATGATGTCGGGGACCGTGAACTTCTAGCCATCAAAGCTGCTCTGGGAGACTGGAGGTACTTACTAGAAGGGGCTGCACACCCAATCCTGATCTATACATATCACAAGAATCTAGAGTATTTAAGGACAGCATTTTCCAGATTTGCCTTCCATATAACACACAGGCCTGGATCTAAGAACACAAAACCTGATGCGTTGTCACGCATGTTTAGTAAGTCTGAAGAAATTTCACCTCCAGATACCATTCTGTTTTCTGGGAACTTCCTCCTACGACAAGGGGACTTGATGGCTCAGATTAAACAAGCTTCAGTGAGGAGCTCCCCGCCACCCGGAGTCACTTTACTGGCAAAGGACGGGCTGCTTTGGTACGAAGACAATGTCTTTGTACCGGAGGATCTCCGCATTTCCACCTTGGGGCTGTGTCATGATTGCATGCTAGCAGGGCATTTTGGCATTAGTAAAACTTCTGAATAGGGATGAGCTTCGAGTTCGAGTCGAACTCATGTTCGACTCGAACATTGGCTGTTCGCAAGTTCGCCGAACACCGAACAATTTGGGGTGTTCGCGGCAAATTCGAATGCCGCGGAACACCCTTTAAAAGTCTATGGGAGAAATCAAAAGTGCTAATTTTAAAGGCTTATATGCAAGTTATTGTCATAAAAAGTGTTTGGGGACCCGGGTCCTGCCCCAGGGGACATGGATCAATGCAAAAAAAAGTTTTAAAAACGGCCGTTTTTTCAGGAGCAGTGATTTTAATAATGCTTAAATTCAAACAATAAAAGTGTAATATCCCTTTAAATTTCGTACCTGGGGGGTGTCTATAGAATGCCTGTAAAGGGGCGCATGTTTCCCGTGTTTAGAACAGTCTGACAGCAAAATGACATTTGGAAGGAAAAAACTCATTTAAAACTACCCGCGGCTATTGCATTGCCGTCAATACACATAGAAGTTCATTGATAAAAACGGCATGGGAATTCCCCACAGGGCAACCCCGAACCAAAATTAAAAAAAAAAAAAATGAAGTGGGAATCTGGAAGCCCCCTTTAACAAGGGGATCCCCAGATCCCGCCCCCCCCCCCCTGTGTGAAATGGTAAGGGGGTACTTACCCCTACCATTTCACTAAAAAAGTGTCAAAAAAGTTAAAAATGACAAGAGACAGTTTTTGACAATTCCTTTATTTAAATGCTATTCTTTCTTCTATCTTCCTTCACCTTCTTCTGGTTCTTCTGGCTCTTCTGCTTCTTCCTCCGGCGTTCTCGTCCAGCATCTCCTCCGCGGCGTCTTCTATCTTCTTCTCCTCGGGCCGCTCCGCACCCATGGCTTTGGGGGGGAGGCTCCCGCTCTTCTCTTCATCTTCTTCTTCATCCTCTTCTCTTCTTCCTTCTTCTCTGTTTCTCATCTTAATTTTCTTCTCCGGGCCGCTCCGCATCCATGCATGGAGGGAGGCTCCCGCTGTGTGACGGCGTCTCCTCATCTGACGGTTCTTAAATAACGGGGGGCGGGGCCACCCGGTGACCCCGCCCCCCTCTGACGCACGGTGACTTGACGGGACTTCCCTGTGACGTCACGGGGAATGCCACAGGGAAGTCCCGTCATGTCCCGTGCGTCAGAGGGGGCGGGGTCACCGGGTGGCCCCGCCCCCCGTTATTTAAGAACCGTCAGATGAGGAGACGCCGTCACACAGCGGGAGCCTCCCTCCATGCATGGATGCGGAGCGGCCCGGAGAAGAAAATTAAGAAGAGAAACAGAGAAGAAGAGAAGAAGGAAGAAGAGAAGAGGATGAAGAAGAAGATGAAGAGCGGGAGCCTCCCCCCCAATGCCATGGGTGCGGAGCGGCCCGAGGAGAAGAAGATAGAAGACGCCGCGGAGGAGATGCTGGACGAGAACGCCGGAGGAAGAACCCGAAGAGCCAGAAGAACCAGAAGAAGAAGAAGATGAAGGAAGAAAGAAGAAGCATTTAAATAAAGGAATTGTCAAAAACTGTCTCTTGTCATTTTTAACTATTTTGACACTTTTTTAGTGAAATGGTAGGGGTAAGTACCCCCTTACCATTTCACACAGGGGGGGGGGCGGGATCTGGGGGTCCCCTTGTTAAAGGGGGCTTCCAGATTCCGATAAGCCCCCCGCCCGCAGACCCCCACAACCACCGGCCACGGTTGTGGGGATGAGGCCCTTGTCCTCATCAACATGGGGACAAGGTGTTTTGGGGGGCTACCCCAAAGCACCCTCCCAATGTTGAGGGCATGTGGCCTGGTACGGTTCAGGAGGGGGGGGGCCGCACTCTCATCCCCCCCTCTTTTCCTGCGGCCTGCCAGGTTGCGTGCTCGGATAAGGGTCTGGTATGGATTTTTGGGGGAACCCCACGCCGTTTTTTTTTTTTTTTTTGGCGCGGGGTTCCCCTTAAAATCCATACCAGACCTGAAGGGCCTGGTATGGAATTTAGGGGGACTCCCACTTCATTTTTTTTTTTTTTAATTTTGGTTCGGGGTTTCCCTGTGGGGAATTCCCATGCCGTTTTTATCAATGAACTTCTATGTGTATTGTCGGCAATGCAATAGCCGCGGGTAGTTTTAAATGAGTTTTTTCCTTCCAAATGTCATTTTGCTGTCAGGCTGTTCTAAACACAGGAAACATGCGCCCCTTTACAGGCATACTATAGACACCCCCCAGGTACGAAATTTAAAGGGATATTACACTTTTATTGTTTGACTTTAAGCATTATTAAAATCACTGCTCCTGAAAAAACGGCCGTTTTTAAAACTTTTTTTTGCATTGATCCATGTCCCCTGGGG
The DNA here is from genome assembly GCA_037952835.1 of Lithobates septentrionalis. Classification (NCBI taxonomy): domain Eukaryota; kingdom Metazoa; phylum Chordata; class Amphibia; order Anura; family Ranidae; genus Lithobates; species Lithobates septentrionalis. Next base: position 66,660 of record JBBDGP010002476.1, on the reverse strand, counting down.
CAGGATCCGGGTCCCCAAACACTTTTTATGACAATAACTTGCATATTAGCCTTTAAAATTAGCACTTTTGATTATTCATGTTCGTGTCCCATAGACTTTAACGGTGTTCGCGTGTTCGAGCGAACTTTTTTCCTGTTCGCATGTTCTGGTGCGAACCGAACAGGGGGGTGTTCGGCTCATCCCTACTTCTGAATTGGTGCAACGGACATTCTGGTGGCCTAGGATGGAGAAGGACTATAAGAGGTACGAGGAATCCTGCACTACCTGCATCCACAACAAGAACAGCAAATCCAGGGTTTGGGGTCTGTTGAAACCATTACCTGTCTCGAATAGACCCTGGAGGATGATTTCAATAGACTTTATTGTGGAACTTCCCCCATCCGGGGGCTACAATACTATCTTTGTGGTAGTTGACCGATTATCTAAGATGGCACATTTCCTAACTATGAAGGGTACACCATCAGCCCAAGAAACTGCACACATCTTTATCAAAGAGATTATAAGGCTTCATGGGGTTCCGGCAAATATCGTGTCTGACCGAGGGGTGCAGTTCACCTCCAGGTTCTGGAGAGCTTTATGTGAATCCCTCAGGATTGAACCTTCATTTTCATCAGCCTATCACCCATAAACGAATGGACAGACAGAAAGACAGTCACCATTCTTTGCCAATTGCGGTCTCCATCCTTCTTTTCTGTCCAATACAGTACCAGAGTGCCCTGTACCAGCTGTTCTTGAAACAATGGATTTCTTTAATACTAACAACAAACTGTTGCAGGAAACAATGGCCAAAACACAGGCCTATAACAAAGAGGTTTTTGACAAGAAGAGAAGGGGAGAATTGATCCCAAATCCTGGTGACCAAGTTTGGTTATCTACAACAAACCTGAAATGAGCCTGCCCTTCGAAAAAACTGGGCCCTAGGTTTGTGGGGCTGGAAAAGACGGATCAACGATGTTGCTTACGAGTTAGAACTGCCAGACTCGTTCAGGATTGATCCCGTGTTCCACGTAACCCTGCTGAAGCCCGCTATCCCTGATCCTTTTCCCGGGAGGAAATGTTGCTCCACCTGAACCCGTAATTGTCAACGGAGAAGAAGAATTTGAAGTTGAAACAATTTTAGATTGCAGGAAGAGGATGGATCAGGTTCAGTACCTGATAAAAGGGAAAGGATATGGGCCAGAGGACAACTCATGGGAACCGGAAGGCAACATTCATGCCAAAGAGCTTATTCGGGTTTTCAAAAATTCCCATCCTTCTAAATTGGCCAAATTGGGCAACCGAAGGGCATGCCAGCAACCAAGATGGTAGCCCCAGAAGATATCCTGAACCTTCAATTCCTGTAAGGAGAATGCCGCGGTGCGCGTGCGCACCTTCTAACATGGCGGCAAAATAGGCTATTTAAACTGGGTCAGCACCCAGACTCAATGCTGTCTGCTCTACAGCGTCCCCCATGTGTCTCTGCTATCCAGTATCTGATATCTTTTCCAGTTGTTTGACCCGGCTTGTTCCCGACGTTCCTGCCTTCTGCCTGCATCTGACCCCCGGCTTGTCTCTGACTCCGCACCTGCCTGCTCCATCTGCTACTTCGCTGCCAGCCCGTTACCGATCTGGCCTGTACCCTGACTCCACTCCAGCCTCTGCATCAGTTCCTGACTTGTCCGCCTGTCTATGACCCGGCCTGTATGTACCTGCCTTCTCTCCAGCCCTTTGGGAGCATCCATCCCACCTGCAGCTGCTCCTCAGCCTGTGGTGTTCCAGTACCAGTCTGTTCCAGCTTCCTGCTTACCGCTGTTCCTGGTCTTCCGCTGTGTCGGTGTTCCTCCACAGTCCCACTAGGAGTTCCAGTCCAGCTCTGCTGTCAGCGATCCTGCCAGGCACTCGTGTGACTCTGCAATCCCGCGCCTCCTGTCTGCTCTACAAGTCGAGTCAGAGATGTAAGAGAGGCTGTCCTCTGCATATCAGGCTCTACCACCAGGTACATGACACATTGACATGAATGCAGCCTCACAAGTGCCATGAATGCAGCCTCATCATTGCTATGAATGTAGCCTCACCATTGCCATGAATGAAGCCTCACCATTGCCATGAATGAAGCCTCACCATTGCCATGAATGCAGCCTCACCATTGCCATGAATGCAGCTTCACCATTGCCATGAATGCAGCCTCACCATAGCCATGAATGCAGCCTCACCATTGCCATGAATGCAGCCTCATCATTGCCATGAATGCAGCCTCACCATTGCCATGAATGCAGCCTCACCATAGCCATGAATGCAGCCTCACCATTGCCATGAATGCAGCCTCATCATTGCCATGAATGCAGCCTCACCATTGCCATGAATGCAGCCTCACCATAGCCATGAATGCAGCCTCACCATTTCCATGCATGCAGGCTCATCATAGCCATGAACGCAGTGTCACAATTGCCATGAATTCAGCCTCACCATTGCCATCAGTGTAGCCTCACCATTGCCATGAATGCAGCCTCACCATAGCCATGAATGCAGCCTCATCATTGCCATGAATGCAGCCTCACCATAGCCAAGAATGCAGCCTCATCATTGCCATGTATGCAGCCTCACCATTGCCATGAATGCAGCCTCACCATTGCCACAAATGCAGCCTCACCATTGCCATGAATGCAGCCTCACCATTGCCATGAATGCAGCCTCACCATAGCCATGAATGCAGCCTCATCATTGCCATGTATGCAGCCTCACCATTGCCATGAATGCAGCCTCACCATTTCCATGCATGCAGGCTCATCATAGCCATGAACGCAGTGTCACAATTGCCATGAATTCAGCCTCACCATTGCCATCAGTGTAGCCTCACCATTGCCATGAATGCGGCCTCATCATTGCCATGAATGCAGCCTCACCATAGCCAAGAATGCAGCCTCATCATTGCCATGTATGCAGCCTCACCATTGCCATGAATGCAGCCTCACCATTGCCACAAATGCAGCCTCACCATTGCCATGAATGCAGCCTCACCATTGCCACAAATGCAGCCTCACCATTGCCATGAATGCAGCCTCACCATTGCCATGAATGCAGCCTCACCATAGCCATGAATGCAGCCTCATCATTGCCATGTATGCAGCCTCACCATTGCCATGAATGCAGCCTCACCATTTCCATGCATGCAGGCTCATCATAGCCATGAACGCAGTGTCACAATTGCCATGAATTCAGCCTCACCATTGCCATAAGTGTAGCCTCACCATTGCCATGAATGCAGCCTCATCATTGCCATGAATGCAGCCTCACCATAGCCAAGAATGCAGCCTCATCATTGCCATGTATGCAGCCTCACCATTGCCATGAATGCAGCCTCACCATTGCCACAAATGCAGCCTCACCATTGCCATGAATGCAGCCTCACCATTGCCACAAATGCAGCCTCACCATTGCCATGAATGCAGCCTCACCATTGCCATGAATGCAGCCTCACCATAGCCATGAATGCAGCCTCATCATTGCCATGTATGCAGCCTCACCATTGCCATGAATGCAGCCTCACCATTTCCATGCATGCAGGCTCATCATAGCCATGAACGCAGTGTCACAATTGCCATGAATTCAGCCTCACCATTGCCATCAGTGTAGCCTCACCATTGCCATGAATGCAGCCTCATAATTGCCATGAATGCAGCCTCACCATAGCCAAGAATGCAGCCTCATCATTGCCATGAATGCAGCCTCACCATTGCCATGAATACAGCCTCATCATTGCCATGAATGCAGCCTCACCATTGCCATGAATGCAGCCTTACCATTGCCACAAATGCAGCCTCACCATTGCCATGAATGCAGCCTCACCATTGCCACAAATGCAGCCTCACCATTGCCATGAATGCAGCCTCATCATTGCCATGAATGCAGCCTCACCATTGCCATGAATGCAACCTCACCATTGCCATGAATGCAGGCTCACCATTACCATGAATGCAGGCTCACCATTGTCATGAATGCAGCCTCACCATTGCCATGAATGCAGCCTCACCATTGCCATCAGTGCAGCCTCACCATTGCCATCAGTGCAGCCTCACCATTGCCATGAATGCAGCCTTGTCATTGCCATGAATGCAGCCTCACCATTGCCATGAATGCAGCCTTGTCATTGCCATGAATGCAGGCTCACCATTACCATGAATGCAGGCTCACCATTGCCATGAATGCAGCCTTGTCATTGCCATGAATGCAGCCTCACCATTGCCATGAATGCAGCCTTGTCATTGCCATGAATGCAGCCTCACCATTGCCATGAATGCAGCCTTGTCATTGCCATGAATGCAGCCTCACCATTGCCATGAATGCAGCCTCACCATAGCCATGAATGCAGCCTCACCATTGCCATGAATGCAGCCTCATCATTGCCATGAATGCAGCCTCACCATTGCCATGAATGCAGCCTCACCATAGCCATGAATGCAGCCTCACCATTTCCATGCATGCAGGCTCATCATAGCCATGAACGCAGTGTCACAATTGCCATGAATTCAGCCTCACCATTGCCATCAGTGTAGCCTCACCATTGCCATGAATGCAGCCTCACCATAGCCATGAATGCAGCCTCATCATTGCCATGAATGCAGCCTCACCATAGCCAAGAATGCAGCCTCATCATTGCCATGTATGCAGCCTCACCATTGCCATGAATGCAGCCTCACCATTGCCACAAATGCAGCCTCACCATTGCCATGAATGCAGCCTCACCATTGCCACAAATGCAGCCTCACCATTGCCATGAATGCAGCCTCACCATTGCCATGAATGCAGCCTCACCATAGCCATGAATGCAGCCTCATCATTGCCATGTATGCAGCCTCACCATTGCCATGAATGCAGCCTCACCATTTCCATGCATGCAGGCTCATCATAGCCATGAACGCAGTGTCACAATTGCCATGAATTCAGCCTCACCATTGCCATCAGTGTAGCCTCACCATTGCCATGAATGCGGCCTCATCATTGCCATGAATGCAGCCTCACCATAGCCAAGAATGCAGCCTCATCATTGCCATGTATGCAGCCTCACCATTGCCATGAATGCAGCCTCACCATTGCCACAAATGCAGCCTCACCATTGCCATGAATGCAGCCTCACCATTGCCACAAATGCAGCCTCACCATTGCCATGAATGCAGCCTCACCATTGCCATGAATGCAGCCTCACCATAGCCATGAATGCAGCCTCATCATTGCCATGTATGCAGCCTCACCATTGCCATGAATGCAGCCTCACCATTTCCATGCATGCAGGCTCATCATAGCCATGAACGCAGTGTCACAATTGCCATGAATTCAGCCTCACCATTGCCATAAGTGTAGCCTCACCATTGCCATGAATGCAGCCTCATCATTGCCATGAATGCAGCCTCACCATAGCCAAGAATGCAGCCTCATCATTGCCATGTATGCAGCCTCACCATTGCCATGAATGCAGCCTCACCATTGCCACAAATGCAGCCTCACCATTGCCATGAATGCAGCCTCACCATTGCCACAAATGCAGCCTCACCATTGCCATGAATGCAGCCTCACCATTGCCATGAATGCAGCCTCACCATAGCCATGAATGCAGCCTCATCATTGCCATGTATGCAGCCTCACCATTGCCATGAATGCAGCCTCACCATTTCCATGCATGCAGGCTCATCATAGCCATGAACGCAGTGTCACAATTGCCATGAATTCAGCCTCACCATTGCCATCAGTGTAGCCTCACCATTGCCATGAATGCAGCCTCATAATTGCCATGAATGCAGCCTCACCATAGCCAAGAATGCAGCCTCATCATTGCCATGAATGCAGCCTCACCATTGCCATGAATACAGCCTCATCATTGCCATGAATGCAGCCTCACCATTGCCATGAATGCAGCCTTACCATTGCCACAAATGCAGCCTCACCATTGCCATGAATGCAGCCTCACCATTGCCACAAATGCAGCCTCACCATTGCCATGAATACAGCCTCATCATTGCCATGAATGCAGCCTCACCATTGCCATGAATGCAACCTCACCATTGCCATGAATGCAGGCTCACCATTACCATGAATGCAGGCTCACCATTGTCATGAATGCAGCCTCACCATTGCCATGAATGCAGCCTCACCATTGCCATCAGTGCAGCCTCACCATTGCCATCAGTGCAGCCTCACCATTGCCATGAATGCAGCCTTGTCATTGCCATGAATGCAGCCTCACCATTGCCATGAATGCAGCCTTGTCATTGCCATGAATGCAGGCTCACCATTACCATGAATGCAGGCTCACCATTGCCATGAATGCAGCCTTGTCATTGCCATGAATGCAGCCTCACCATTGCCATGAATGCAGCCTTGTCATTGCCATGAATGCAGCCTCACCATTGCCATGAATGCAGCCTTGTCATTGCCATGAATGCAGACTCACCATTGCCATGAATGCAGACTCATCATTTCCATGAATGCAGGCTCACTGTTGCCATGAATGCAGGCTCATCATTGCCATGAATGCAGCCTCATCATTGCCATGAATGCAGGCTCACCATTGCCATGAATGCAGCCTCATCATAGCCATGAATGCAGCCTCACCATTGCCATGAATGCAGCCTCACCATTGCCATGAATGCAGGCTCACCTTTGCCATGAATGCAGGCTCACTATTGCCATGAATGCAGGCTCACCATTGCCATGAATGTAGCCTCATCATTGCCATGAATGCAGCCTCACCATTGCCATGAATGCAGCCTCACCATTGCCATGAATGCAGCCTCACCATTGCCATGAATGCAGCCTCACTATTGCCATGAAGGCAGACTCATCATTGCTATGAATACAGCCTCACCATTGCCATGAATGCAGCCTCACCATTGCCATGAAAGCAGCCTCACCATAGCCATGAATGCAGCCTCATCATTGCCATGTATGCAGCCTCACCATTGCCATGAATGCAGAATCACCATTGCCATGAATGCAGCCTCACCATAGCCATGAATGCAGCCTCATCATTGCCATGAATGCAGCCTCACCATTGCCATGAATGCAGCCTCACCATTGCCATGAATGCAGCCACACCATTGCCATGAATGCAGCCTCACCATTGCCATGAATGCAGCCTCACCATAGCCATGAATGCAGCCTCATCATTGCCATGAATGCAGACTCACCATTGCCATGAATGCAGCCTCACCATTGCCATGAATGCAGGCTCGCCATTGCCATGAATGCAGGCTCACCATTGCCATGAATGCAGCCTCACCATTGCCATGAATGCAGCCTCATCATTGCCATGAATGCAGCCTCACCATTTCCATGAATGCAGCCTCACTATTGGCATCAGTGCAGCCTCACCATTGCCATCAGTGCAGCCTCACCATTGCCATGAATGCAGCCTCATCATTGCCATGAATGCAGCCTCACCATTACTATCAATGCAGACTCACCATTGCCATGAATGCAGCCTCACCATTGCTATGAATGCAGACTCACCATTGCCATGAATGCAGGCTCACCATTGCCATGAATGCAGGCTCACCATTGCCATGAATGCAGGCTCACCATTGCCATGAATGCAGGCTCACCATTGCCAGGAATTCAGGCTCACCACTGCCATGAATGCAGCCTCATTATTGCCATGAATGCAGCCTCACCATTGCTATGAATGCAGCCTCAACATTTCCTTGAATGCAGCCTCACCATTGCCATTAATGCAGCCTCACCATTGCCATGAATGCAGCCTCACCATTGCCATGAATGCAGCCTCACCATTGCCATGAATTCAGCCTCACCAACGCCATCAGTGCAGCCGCACCATTGCCATGAATGCAGCCTCATCATTTCCATGAATGCAGCCTCACCATTGCCATGAATGCAGACTCACCATTGCCATGAATGCAGGCTCACCATTGCCATGAATGCAGGCTCACCATTGCCATGAATGCAGCCTCATCATTGCCATAAATGCAGCCTCACCATTGCCATGAATGCAGCCTCACCATTGCCATCAGTGCAGCCTCACCATTGCCATCAGTGCAGCCTCACCATTGCCATGAATGCAGCCTCATCATTGCCATGAATGCAGCCTCATCATTGCCATGAATGCAGACTCACCATTGCCATGAATGCAGCCTCACCATTGCCATGAATGCAGGCTCACCATTGCCATGAATGCAGGCTCACCACTGCCATGAATGCAGCCTCATTATTGCCATGAATGCAGCCTCACTATTGCCATGAATGCAGCTTCACCATTTCCTTGAATGCAGCCTCACCATTGCAATTAATGCAGCCTCACCATTGCCATGAATGAAGCCTCACCATTGCCATGAATGCAGCCTCACCATTGCCATGAATTCAGCATCACCAACGCCATCAGTGCAGCCTCACCATTGCCATGAATGCAGCCTCATCATTTCCATGAATGCAGCCTCACCATTGCCATGAATGCAGACTCACCATTGCCATGAATGCAGGCTCACCATTGCCATGGATGCAGGCTCACCATTGCCATGAATGCAGCCTCATCATTGCCATGAATGCAGCCTCACCATTGCCATGAATGCAGACTCACCATTGCCATGAATGCAGGCTCATCATTGCCATGAATGCAGCCTCACCATTGCCATGAATGCAGCCTCACCATTGCTATGAATGCAGCCTCACCATTGCCATGAATGCAGACTCACCATTGCCATGAATGCAGCCTCACCATTGCCATGAATGCAGCCTCACCATTGCCATGAATGCAGACTCACCATTGCCATGAATGCAGCCTCACCATTGCCATGAATGCAGCCTCACCATAGCCATGAATGCAGCCTTATCATTGCCATGTATGCAGCCTCACCATAGCCATGAATGCAGCCTCACCACTGCCATGAATGCAGACTCACCATTGCCATGAATGCAGCCTCACCATTGCCATGAATGCAGACTCACCATTGCCATGAATGCAGCCTCACCACTGCCATGAATGCAGCCTCACCATTGCCATCAGTGCAGCCTCACAATTGCCTTTACTGCAGCCTCGGAGGGGACAGGGAGGGGGGCGGGACGAGCGCCAACAGATTACATACAGGAGAATCTCCTGTTTTCTCGGTGGCCTCTTTAATACAAAGCCCCGCCTCCTATGATAGACAGAACAGTCGTCCAATGGCAGCCCAGGAGACGGGACGTAAACAGGAGATTCTCCTGTATGTAATCTGATGGCGCTCATTCCGCCCCCCTCCCTGTCCCCTCCGAGGCAGTGCAGATAAATACAGTATATATCTTTTGTGGCCCTGGGGGCCCACGGGCCAGACTTTGGACATGCTCTATGGCCTTGGAGGACCGGAGAGAAGTCATGACGTCACTTCCGGTCCAAAGTGACTGTTTTTGATCTTTTTGCTTTTAACCACATGCCGACCAGGCCATAGCCGAAAGACGGCTACAGCGAGGTCGGATTATTCTGGGTGGGCGTCCATGGACGTCCTCACAGAATGGCGCTTCTGCGCACCCCCTGGGGCGCACTCCCTGGGGCACGCTCCCTGGGGCACGCTCCCTGGGGCACGCTCCCTGGGGCACGCTCCCAGGAACATCCACCCGGCGCATCACGGATCACGGTAAAGTGCCGCTGATAGTGGCCGTTTACCATGTGATCGCTCCATCAAATGACGGAGCATCACTTGTAAACAAACCGGCCCCATGTCATGACGCCGGTTCCTCCCTCCCCTCTCTGTACCAATCGGTACAGTGTGAGGGGAGAGGGGGAGGGATAGTTTGCAGCGCTGTGGGCACTACAGATCCAGCCCACAGCACTGCTCAGTGCCCATACTATGGCAATACTCTGCAATACTCGCCAATACTCGCCAATACTCTGCCAATACTTGCCAATACTCGCCAATACTCTGCCAATACTCTGTCAATACTCGCCAATACTCTGCCAATAAATTTTAACAGAAACAATGATTTTTTTTTACCGAATTTTCAGTCTTTTTTGATTCATAGCGCAAAAAAATAAAAAAAAACAGCGGTGATAAAATACCACCAAAAGAAAGCTCTATTTGTGTGAAAAAAAAAGGACAAACATTTCAAATGGGTACAGTGTCTGAGTAATTGTCATTCAAAGTGTGAGAGCACCGAAAGCTGAAAATTGTGCCCCGGTGGTCAAGTGGTTAAAGGTAAATGAGAGATTTGAGGTAGTTTTGATCTCTCCATAAAGAGGATCTGTCATCCTTATTTCTATTACAAGGGATTTTTACATTTCTTGTAATAGGAATAAAAGTGAACAAAAAATAAATAAAGTAAAGGGACAGTATAAAAGTAAAGGGGGCATAAAAGCAAAAAAATAAAAAATCTTTGTTTTGGTGCAGCATAAACCCAACTGTGTAACATTCACTGTGTTTATCCCTTTCTTCTGTTTGTCTACAAAACCTCAAAAACAACAAAAAGCGGGAATTTTTCTGTTTTTTCTTTGTATCACGTGATAAAAAATGTAAAGAGTTTGTGTGATTCTCGTTTTGCTAACTTTAAGGGTGGATGTTGATGTTTTTAAGGTTGTTTTTAGACAATGACAAAATAATAGCAATTTGAAAAAAAATTTTGATATATTTTAGTGTTACAAAACATCACAAAACAACGGAAACAATGTAACAAGAAAATAAGAATTAGGTTGATTTTTTTCCCCAGTTTTCCTCTTTATCTCTCAGTATTAGGAACATTACATGGTAATAGGGATGAGCTTCGTGTTCGAGTCGAACATCGGCTGTTCGACCGTCCGTCGAATTGCGAACGTTATGGGCCGTTCGCGCCAAATTCGTGTGGCGCGTCACGGCCCATAATTCACTGCGGCATCGCAGTGCATTGTTGGCTGATGATTGGCCAAGCATGCACTATGACCCGCATGCTTGGCCAATCACAGCGCCGTCAGTAGAGAGAGCTGTAATTGGCCAAAGCCAGGGTGGCTTTGGCCAATTATGGCTCAGGGGATTTAGTACACGCCCCACACTATATAAGGTCGCCTGCACGGCGGCCCTGTGTAGTGTGTTCCGGTGTGCTGATAGAGAGAGAGAGAGAGAGACAGTGTCATTTGATTTGAGAGCTAGATTAGGCTAGATCTGTTCCTGCTATTTACATTTAGTGCAGTCAGTGCGTCCTGCTCACAGTGTTCAGCTAGATCTGTTCCTGCTATTTACATTTAGTGCAGTGCGTCCTGCTCACAGTGTTCAGCTAGATCCGTTCCTGTTATTTACATTTAGTGCAGTGCGTCCTGCTCACAGTGTTCAGCTAGATCCGTTCCTGCTATTTACATTTAGTGCAGTCAGTGCGTCCTGCTCACAGTGTTCAGCTAGATCTGTTCCTGCTATTTACATTTAGTGCAGTGCGTCCTGCTCACAGTGTTCAGCTAGATCCGTTCCTGTTATTTACATTTAGTGCAGTGCGTCCTGCTCACAGTGTTCAGCTAGATCCGTTCCTGCTATTTACATTTAGTGCAGTCAGTGCGTCCTGCTCACAGTGTTCAGCTAGATCTGTTCCTGCTATTTACATTTAGTGCAGTGCGTCCTGCTCACAGTGTTCAGCTAGATCTGTTCCTGCTATTTACATTTAGTGCAGTGCGTCCTGCTCACAGTGTTCAGCTAGATCTGTTCCTGCTATTTACATTTAGTGCAGTGCGTCCTGCTCACAGTGTTCAGCTAGATCCGTTCCTGTTATCTTCCTACTGACAGGCAGGCTTGTCTGGTTACAGTATATAAAGCTACCTGAAGAAAATTACAGGTGTTCTATCCCAGCTTAGTGCAGCTACAGGCCATTAGTATGTCTGGAAGGCCAAGAAGGAGAGGCAGACAGTCACAAGCCAATAAGAGAGGGCAAGCAGGCTCTGTGTCTAGTGCTGGTCGTGGAGACGGTGCATCCTCATCAGCACGTGGCCATGGGACACGCTTGGCCTTTTTTTCGGCAGCTGGCCGTGTTGAGCCGCAACATGCGGAAGACTTGGTCGAGTGGATGACCAAGCCGTCCTCATCCTCCTCATCCTCTCTCACCCATGCCCAGGGTGCTTTGTCTGGCAAAGCAGCGGCCTCTTCCCTCAGCTCAATGTCATCAGTGACTCCTTCCCTAGCTCCACCATGTCCTCATGAGGATTCCCTCGAACTGTTTGACCACAGTGTTGGGTACATGCTCCAGGAGGATGCCCAGCGTTTGGAAGGCTCTGATGATGATACTGAGCTCGATGAAGGCAGTAACATGAGCACGGACAGAGGGGGTGCCCAAGAAGGACAGCAATCTGGCAGTCATGCTCCCCCTGCTGCAGCATACTGCCAGGTTTGCTCCAGTGATGAGGAGGGAGGGGATGATGAGGTCACTGACTCAACGTGGGTGCCTGATAGGAGAGAGGAGGAGGAGGAGGAGGAGGAGGCGGCACATCACCAACGAGGCAGGATGCCCTCCAGGGGCCAGCCTAAGGGCAGCACATTGACTGCATCACACCCCAAAGCTCCACATGTGCAGGGCGCTGCAGTCTCTGCGCGTTATTCAAAAAGTTCTTTGGTGTGGGCCTTTTTTGAGACGAGTGCATCAGATCGCACCGCTGCTATTTGCAACATATGTCTCAAGCGTATCTCGCGTGGCCAAAACATCTCCCGCTTGGGTACCACATGCTTGACCAGACATATGTTGACCTGCCATGCAGTTCGTTGGCAAGCGTATCTAAAAGACCCACACCAAAGAACAAAGAGGATCTCTCCTTGCTCCTCATCAGCTGAGATTTCCAACCCCACTAGACCTTCAGTCCTCTCTGAGACCTGCAGTGAGAGGAATGAAGGTGTAGAATTAGGTGTGTCACAGCCAAGTACTTGTGGGCAATCTGCTTTTGGTACACCGACGCCAGATTGTACCAGGCAAATTTCCCTGCCCCAGCTGCTGCACCGCCGAAAGAAGTTTGCTCCCAGCCATCCACATGCCCAGCGGTTGAATGCTAGCTTGGCAAAATTGTTAGCACTTCAACTGCTGCCTTTTCAGTTGGTAGACTCTGCCCCCTTCCGTGAGTTTGTGGAATGTGCGGTTCCTCAGTGGCAGGTACCCAAACGCCACTTTTTCTCACGGAAGGCGATTCCAGCTCTCTACCGGCATGTGGAAGGCAATGTCCATGCCTCGCTGGACAGGGCGGTCAGCGGTAAGGTGCATATTACCGCTGACTCATGGTCCAGCAGGCATGGACAGGGACGTTACCTAAGTTTCACGGCGCATTGGGTGACTCTGCTGGCAGCTGGGAAGGATGCAGGACAAGGTGCAGTAGTGTTGGAGGTTGTTCCGCCACCACGCCTCCAAAATGCTGATTGTGACACACCTCTCTCCTCCACCCCCTCCTCTTCTTCTTCCTCCATGGCCTCTTCCTCGGAACCAGCGGTGCTCCGTAGGCGTTCAAGGGGCTACGCAAGTACGCAGGCCAAAAGATGCCATGCGGTGCTTGAGCTGGTGTGCTTGGGGGACAGGAGCCACACTGGGGCAGAGGTTCTGTCAGCTCTGCAGGGGCAGGTTCAGAGGTGGTTGACGCCACGCCAACTTAAGGCAGGAATGGTGGTTTGCGACAATGGCACCAACCTCCTCTCTGCCCTCCGACAGGGACAACTGACCCATGTGCCCTGTTTGGCTCACGTCCTTAACTTGGTGGTGCAGCGGTTCTTGGGCAGGTACCCGGGCTTACAGGATGTCCTGAGGCAGGCCAGGAAAGTCTGTGTGCATTTCCGCCGGTCATATAATGCCAGTGCTCGGCTGACGGACCTCCAAAAGGAGTTTAACCTGCCCAAGAACCGCCTAATCTGTGACATGCCCACCAGGTGGAACTCGACATTGGCCATGCTGCAGCGGCTGCACACGCAGCAGAGGGCCATAAATGAGTACCTGTGCGACTATGGCACCAGGACAGGGTCAGGGGACCTTGGTTTTTTTTCCCCACGCCAGTGGGCCATGATCAGGGATGCATGCACTGTCCTGTCACCATTCGAGGAGGCCACGAGGATGGTGAGCACTGACAGTGCATGCATCAGTGACACTGTCCCCCTTGTCCACCTGTTGGAGCACACGCTGCGTGGAATAATGGACAGGGCACTTGAGGCAGAACAGAGGCAGGAAGAGGAGGACTTCCTTAGCTCTCAAGGCCCCCTTTATCCAGACAGTGTTCCTGCGTGCCCGCCGATCACACAGGAAGAGGACGAGGAGGAGGAGGAGGAGGAGGAGGAAGATTGTGTCAGTATGGAGGTGGAGCCTGGCACTCAGCATCAGCAGTCTTTAAGGGATCAGTCCCAAGGAACACATGGACTTGTACGTGGCTGGGAGGAGGTGGCTGCGGACGTTGTTGTCCTTAGTGACCCAGAGGACTCCGGACCGAATGCCTCAGCAAACCTACGCTGCATGGCCTCCCTGATCCTGCAAAGCCTGCGTAAGGATCCTCGTATTCGTGGTATCAAGGAGAAGGACCAATACTGGCTGGCAACCCTCCTTGATCCACGTTACAAGGGTAAGGTTGCGGACCTTATCTTGCCATCGCAGAGGGAGCAGAGGATGAAACATCTTCGGGAGGCCTTGCAGAAAGGTCTGTGCAACGCGTTCCCAGAGACTGGGAGGTTACAAACTCCTGTTTCTGGACAACGTGTTGCTGAGGCTTCGGTCAGTCAAAGAAGGAGCGGTGAAGAAGGTGGCCGTCTGACCGATGCGTTCAGACAATTTTTTGGTCCGCAGCCCCAAGGTATGATCGGTTCCAGCAACCATCGCCAGCGTCTGTTTTACATGGTGCAGGAATACCTAGGGGCAAGATCAGACTTGGACACCTTTCCCACCGAAAATCCTCTGGGTTACTGGGTCTTGAGGATGGATCACTGGCCAGAGCTTGCACAGTATGCAATTGAGCTACTGGCCTGTCCTGCATCCAGCGTTCTTTCGGAACGCACATTCAGTGCTGCTGGAGGCGTGGTAACCGATCACAGGGTGCGTCTGTCCACTGACTCGGTCGATCGGCTGACCTTCATAAAAATGAATCAGTCTTGGATCACCACCAGCTACCAAGCACCTGATGCTGATGTAACTGAATAATTTTTTTCAGATCCCTTCAAAGACTGCCTATGCTGATGCTGAGTGACTATCCCTGAGTAATTATCCTCTTCCTCCTCAATCATCATGCTGATAGCTTGTAAGAACATTTTTGGTTCTGGGCGCCACCACCAGTGCCTAAGGCACAATTTTTCAGCCCCTGTATAACAGGGGCGTGTAATTACAATTTTTGATGTAATACTTTGCAGCAGGGCTCGTTCCTGCATTCCAACTAGAGTGTCTGTGAGGGGTTGCAGTGTTGTGGCACCAGCACCAGTGCCTAAGGCCCAATTTTTCTGCCCCTGTCTAACAGGGGCGTGTAATTACAATTTTTGATGCAATACTTTGCAGCAGGGCTCGTTCCTGCGTTCCAACTAGAGTGTCTGTGAGGGGTTGCAGTGTTGTGGCACCAGCACCAGTGCCTAAGGCCCAATTTTTCTGCCCCTGTCTAACAGGGGCGTGTAATTACAATTTTTGATGCAATACTTTGCAGCAGGGCTCGTTCCTGCGTTCCAACTAGAGTGTCTGTGAGGGGTTGCAGTGTTGTGGCACCAGCACCAGTGCCTAAGGCCCAATTTTTCTGCCCCTGTCTAACAGGGGCGTGTAATTACAATTTTTGATGCAATACTTTGCAGCAGGGCTCGTTCCTGCGTTCCAACTAGAGTGTCTGTGAGGGGTTGCAGTGTTGTGGCACCAGCACCAGTGCCTAAGGCCTAATTTTTCAGCTCCTGTTCAACAGGGGCATGTAATTACAATTCTTGATCTAATATTTCACAGCAGGGCCCTGTGAGGGCTTACAGTGTTTTGGCCACAGCAACACCTAAGGCCCAAATTTCTGCTGAGTATATAGGGCAGGACCCTACTTTCAAACATCTAACTTACAAACGACTCCTACTTGCAAACGGAAGGAGACAACAGGAAGTGAGATGAAATCTACCCCTAGGAAGGGAAATTCTCTCATGTAAGAGTTAATATGGGAAAACAATTTCTCCTTTCCACTGATGCTTTCCAATCCTTGTTCCACAAAAAAACCCAAATTTTCAAAAAACATTTTTCATTGGGACAAAAAAGTGAGGTGAAATCTTCTGAAGAGGAGGAAAGACGCAAAACAAATGTCACAGGGGTGATAACCCTTCCCTATGTTTTCCAAAAAGCTTAGAAAAGATTTTTTGGCTGGAGCTAAACACGTTAAAAATGTTCAAAATTACAAACAGATTCTACTTAACAACAAACCTACAGTCCCTGTCTTGTTTGCACCGCCTGTATACTGCTGTTCAGAGTATATAGGGACCTTTCCTTATTTTAATTTGGGTGCGGGGTTCCCCTTAATATCCATACAAGACCCAAAGGGCCTGGTAATGGACTGGGGGGTACCCATGCCGTTTGTCTCACTGATTTTCATCCATATTGCCAGGACCTGACATGACATTAAACCCGCAAGCAGTTTTAAATGAGATTTTTTCCTTTAAAAATGACATTTGGTGCAGGGACTGTTCTAAACACGGGAAACACGCGTCACTTTACAGGCATACTATAGACACCCCCCAGGTACGATATTTAAAGGAATATTTCACTTTTTTTTTTTTACTTTAAGCATCATTAAAATCACTGCTCCCGAAAAAACGGCCGTTTTTAAAAGTTTTTTTTGCATTGATACATGTCCCCTGGGGTAGGACCCGGGTCCCCAAACCCTTTTTAGGACAATACCATGCAAATTAGCCTTTAAAATGAGCACTTTTGATTTCGAACGTTCGAGTCCCATAGACGTCAATGGGGTTCTAACGTTCGTGCGAACTTGCGGTCCGTTCGCGGGTTCTGGTGCGAACCGAACCGGGGGGTGTTCGGCTCATCCCTACATGGTAACAGATCTGATCACCACGCATGAACAGGTGCACACAATGGTTCATACAACACCCAATACAACTGAAAATAACAAATTTGTCACTACATGAGAATCCAGGAGGAGAAGAAGAAATTAAATCACCAAAAAAAAAAAAAATTAACCTCAAATATGCAGGTTTTGGGTGAAGTTCAGAATTGTGTCCAGTTGGCAGTTGGCTCTATGGAACAAGGAGCCGTCCCTCAAATATTGAGATTTTGGGTGAAGGTCAGAATTGAGTCCAGTTGGCAGTTGGCTCTATGGAACAAGGAGCTGCCCCCCATATATTGAGGTTTTGGGTGAAGGTCAGAATTGTGGCCAGTTGGCAGTTGGCTCTATGGAACAAGGAGCTGCACTGCATATATTGAGGTTTTGGGTGAAGGTCAGAATTGAGTCCAGTTGGCAGTTGGATCTATGGAACAAGGAGCTGCCCCCCATATATTGAGGTTTTGGGTGAAGGTCAGAATTGTGGCCAGTTGGCAGTTGGCTCTATGGAACAAGGAGCTGCCCCCCCATATATTGAGGTTTTGGGTGAAGGTCAGAATTGTGGCCAGTTGGCAGTTGGCTCTATGGAACAAGGAGCTGCCCCCCCGTATATTGAGGTTTTGGGTGAAGGTCAGAATTGTGGCCAGTTGGCAGTTGGCTCTATGGAACAAGGAGCTGCACTGCATATATTGAAGTTTTGGGTGAAGGTCAGAATTGTTTCTGTTTTGTGATTGGAACCAGATGTCGGACCACAAATATGGAGGTTTCGGGTGAAGGTCACTTCCATCATCCCCCCCCCCCCCACAATATCTTCCATCATCTCCCCTCCCCCCCACAATATCTTCCATCATCTCCCCTCCTCCAGTCCCTTTGTCCGTCTTCTGCACCCAAACTGATCGGAGATATGAGAAGTGATAAGATGTGGGTGTGTCCAAATTGCATGTCACATGACCATTATAGTGAGTTATAGGACGAATACGAGTCCAGAGAGATCACCATAGAAAGACCCAACACCATCTCCTTCCTATACACAGAAACACCACCCTCCGAATACACTATACACTGCAAGAAACGATACCGAGAACCAGGACATGAGAAGTAGTACTGTGCAGAGTCCATACATACAGAATAAGAACAGATACCGAGAATTACACCCGACATACAGGACAAGAGAAGTAGTACTGTGCAGAGTCCATACATACAGAATAAGAACAGATACCGAGAATTACACCCGACATACAGGACAAGAGAAGTAGTACTGTGCAGAGTCCATACATACAGAATAAGAACAGATACCGAGAATTACACCTGACATACAGGACAAGAGAAGTGGTACTGTGCAGAGTCCATACATACAGAATAAGGACAGATACTGAGAATTACACCCGACATACAGGACAAGAGAAGTAGTACTGTGCAGAGTCCATACATACAGAATAAGAACAGATACCGAGAATTACACCTGACATACAGGACAAGAGAAGTGGTACTGTGCAGAGTCCATACATACAGAATAAGGACAGATACTGAGAATTACACCCGACATACAGGACAAGAGAAGTGGTACTGTGCAGAGTCCATACATACAGAATAAGAACAGATACCAAGAATTACACCCGACATACAGGACAAGAGAAGTAGTACTGTGCAGAGTCCATACATACAGAATAAGGACAGATACCGAGAATTACACCCGACATACAGGACAAGAGAAGTAGTACTGTGCAGAGTCCATACATACAGAATAAGGACAGATACCGAGAATTACACCCGACATACAGGACAAGAGAAGTAGTACTGTGCAGAGTCTATGGTGGGGGTCACACTCACTCAGGGTGAAGAGGGTCCAGCTCGGTGGGGTCATCCTCATCCTCCGGACTCAGGAGAAGTGTCAGTATGAGAGTGGCAGTAGATGGTTCTTATCTCCCTCCCCCCGCTGACCACACACAGCTTCCTCCTATGATGAATGTCGTGTACTCAGTTGCTCCATTAATGTTCACAGAGGAAGCCGACTATTTTTGTAGATGATGTTGGCGGTCACACTCTGTGACTGTGTTCAGTCGGTGATCTCAGTTCCCCATCAGATCCTACAACTGAACAATGTTTGAGACCTCTCTCCAGGTCACTCACTTAGTTACTTACCTTATCCGAAATAACACACTTACCTGTTCTAGCTTAGCTCTATGGGGTCCAAGTTCTGTGGTCACAAGCCAGGCCCATCAGGGGTCACTCCAAAAACCTGACCCACTTTAAAGTAGGGTCCTGGGGTACAAGACGTGAGGTCATTCTCTAGCACCAGGATGCCCATCCCTCCTTCTCCTGGCCACCAACAGTTTACCTAGCCAGTCTATGTACTTACCCTGTGGGCATAGAGCACCCCAGAATCCACTGGAACCAGTCTACAGTATGTACTTACTCTCTGGGTTGAGTCCACCCTACAGTCTATTTCCCTACTCACTTTGTATAAACCACCTTACAATCCACCAGAACCTTTCTATGAACCTACCCCTGGGATAGACCACACTACAAGAAAAGGAGGGGGTTTTTAGGGACTTTGAGGAAATCATGACCTGGTAAGGTCATGCGTTTCCATCCCAATCTAAATCACAAAACAAGGGGAATAACTAGGAGGGAGGTTGGGACTTTAAATGAAGCATGTGACAGCAAGAGGGTAATAGGATGAACATGGAGGAATTTATTGACATAATATTCAAGCATACACGTTGTAACCGTAGAATACATACAGTTAAACAATAATGCATAATTAAATAGGTAAAAATATATAATTAGGTGAGGTATAACATACATTGTAATGTTCGTACAATTAATAGATGGATAACAAGATACAACGTTAAAAAAGTTGAGTAATGATGACTCAAGGTACCATATTCACAAATTCCCTAGTACACCACAAACAATTTGGGTAAAATAGATATTAAAACGATAGTGCCTGCTGGACCTAAGGCCTCATTAAACCTGTGGGGGGAGTAAAATACGATACAACTGATGGGGACTGATAGAACAGTAGAACACGGCAATTGATGGCTCAACGCGTTTCGTGGCTTCCATGCCACTCGTCAGGAGCAAGCACGTGTAAATCTGGAAAAATATGGGGATAAAATAAGCAAAAGAAAAATAACAGACAAAAAACAGTGGGGGGGGGGGGGCGTGGTGTACGGCCCCCGCTGCTACTGTAAAATGTATACTCACTACGAGGCTAGGCACTGATAGATAGGCGGCGGGACCCCATAAGCCATCCAGGTAAGCCCAACCGGGAGCCGAGGCGGGGAGCCCCGCAGGGACGAAAGCGGGCGCCAACCAGGGCAGGCATGGGGACCGAGGGTACCTAAGAGGGTGAAAGATAGTGGGGGTGAATGAAAACGAACGTAGGGGGAGGGGAGATAAGGAAGGGACCCCGCAACCATGGTGTGAGAAGTGGAGGAGAACCAGTGAGGACAAAGGTAGGGAGGCAGTGGGAGTGGGTAAAGGTGAAGGACAAGTGAGAGACACAACCAGTGCAGTGACAGTCAAAGGGGGAGTGATGGTGTACCTGAAGAGGAAGATTGGGGCCCCAGAGGGGGGAGAGTTCCCAAATAGTGTGAGGTCGGATGTGTGGAGAGCCTCGAGTGCCCAGACCGCCCCGGAGAGCGTCCATATAACGCCGTCGCGGGGCCGCCCACCAACGTCACGCCGTGTAGCGGGGGGAGGAGCACCGCAAGTCGGACAGCTGTCCGGCAACGGCACAGATACCTCCCCCATAGCCCACGAGTGTGGATACAACAACTGCGCATGACGGCGCCAGGGACGCCGCAGGCACAGTGTGGTGCGTGACGTCGACGCACAGTAGACCGGCGTCCATCCCCCCAGAGGAAGGCCTGGGGGAGGAAGGAGACCCACCAGGTGCGTCGCGGCTCCCGGGAGGGGAACAAGACTAGATGGCAAGGCAGTCCCACCAGCACAAACCACCAGTGACACAGCCCCATAGGGTTTAGCCTCAATCTGTAAAAGATGACATTGGATATAGAGTTTAAAAATTGAAAAAATGAAAAAATTGAAAAGGTAGAAAAATATAACAAATGAAATGGGTTGGAAGGATGAATTAAATGAAACAGGGGAGGTATCACGAAGGTCATTAAGGGGCAGTAAGGGTAATGAATTAGAGCTAAATAGAGCAATGGCACATGCTTCCATCCCTATGCATATATACAAGAAAAGGAGGGGGTTTTTAGGGACTTTGCCACGAAATGCGTTGAGCCATCAATTGCCGTGTTCTACTGTTCTATCAGTCCCCATCAGTTGTATCGTATTTTACTCCCCTCATTACCCTTACTGCCCCTTAATGACCTTCGTGATACCTCCCCTGTTTCATTTAATTCATCCTTTCAACCCATTTCATTTGTTATATTTTTCTACCTTTTCAACTTTTTCATTTTTTCAATTTTTAAACTCTATATCCAATGTCATCTTTTACAGATTGAGGCTAAACCCTATGGGGCTGTGTCACTGGTGGTTTGTGCTGGTGGGACTGCCTTGCCATCTAGTCTTGTTCCCCTCCCGGGAGCCGCGACGCACCTGGTGGGTCTCCTTCCTCCCCCAGGCCTTCCTCTGGGGGTATGGACGCCGGTCTACTGTGCGTCGACGTCACGCACCACACTGTGCCTGCGGCGTCCCTGGCGCTGTCCGACTTGCGGTGCTCCTCCCCCCCGCTACACGGCGTGACGTTGGTGGGCGGCCCCGCGACGGCGTTATATGGACGCTCTCCGGGGCGGTCTGGGCACTCGAGGCTCTCCACACATCCGACCTCACACTATTTGGGAACTCTCCCCCCTCTGGGGCCCCAATCTTCCTCTTCAGGTACACCATCACTCCCCCTTTGACTGTCACTGCACTGGTTGTGTCTCTCACTTGTCCTTCACCTTTACCCACTCCCACTGCCTCCCTACCTTTGTCCTCACTGGTTCTCCTCCACTTCTCACACCATGGTTGCGGGGTCCCTTCCTTATCTCCCCTCCCCCTACGTTCGTTTTCATTCACCCCCACTATCTTTCACCCTCTTAGGTACCCTCGGTCCCCATGCCTGCCCTGGTTGGCGCCCGCTTTCGTCCCTGCGGGGCTCCCCGCCTCGGCTCCCGGTTGGGCTTACCTGGATGGCTTATGGGGTCCCGCCGCCTATCTATCAGTGCCTAGCCTCGTAGTGAGTATACATTTTACAGTAGCAGCGGGGGCCGTACACCACGCCCCCCCCCCCCCCACTGTTTTTTGTCTGTTATTTTTCTTTTGCTTATTTTATCCCCATATTTTTCCAGATTTACACGTGCTTGCTCCTGACGAGTGGCATGGAAGCCACGAAACGCGTTGAGCCATCAATTGCCGCGTTCTACTGTTCTATCAGTCCCCATCAGTTGTATCGTATTTTACTCCCCCCACAGGTTTAATGAGGCCTTAGGTCCAGCAGGCACTATCGTTTTAATATCTATTTTACCCAAATTGTTTGTGGTGTACTAGGGAATTTGTGAATATGGTACCTTGAGTCATCATTACTCAACTTTTTTAACGTTTTATCTTGTTATCCATCTATTAATTGTACGAACATTACAATGTATGTTATACCTCACCTAATTATATATTTTTACCTATTTAATTATGCATTATTGTTTAACTGTATGTATTCTACGGTTACAACGTGTATGCTTGAATATTATGTCAATAAATTCCTCCATGTTCATCCTATTACCCTCTTGCTGTCACATGCTTCATTTAAAGTCCCAACCTCCCTCCTAGTTAGACCACACTACAAACCACCAGAACCAGCCTATGTATTTACTCCCCAGGGTATAGACCACCCTACCATCCACTGGAACCAGTCTATGTACTTAGTCCCCAGGGTATAGACCACCCTACCATCCACTGGAACAGTCTATTTACTTACTCCCTGGGTATAGTCCACCCTTCAATCCACAGGAACCAGTCTATGTACTTACTCCTCAGGTATAGCCCACCCTAAATCCACTGGAATCAGTCTATGTACTTTGTTCCCAGGTATAGAGCACCCTACAATCCACTGAAACCAGTCTATGTGCTTACTTCCCGGGTATAGCCAACCCTAAATCCACTGGAACCAGTCTATGTACGTACTCCCTGGGTATAACCCACCCTACAAACCACTCAAACCAGTCTATGTACGTACTCCCTGGGTATAGCCCACCCTAAAATCCTCTGGAACCAGTCTACGTACTTACTCCCAGGGTATAGACCACCCTACAATCCACCAGAACCAGTCTATGTACTTACTCCCAAGTTATAGCCCACCCTAAAATCCACTGGAACCAGTCTATGTACTTAGTCCCAGGGTATAGCCAACCCTACAATTCACTGGATAAAGTCAATGCGTTAGGTCCCAGGGTACAGACCACCCTACAATCCACCAGAACCAGTCAATGTACTTACGCCCCAGCATAGAGCACCCTACAATCCTCTGGAACCAGTCTATGTTATGTCCTGGTGGATTGTAAGGTGGTCTATTCTGCCTAGGCCCTAGTCCTCCCACAAGGGCTCAAGTACCAATTCTTACCCTGCTAGCTCCTCTCCTCCCTGGCTCCTCCCCTCCTTGTTATTTATACCCCATACTAGGAGGAATCATAGGATTTACACCCATGACCCCACCATGAGCTGGGACTGGGCTCTACAGGCTTGTTAATACCCGCTGCCAACACATCAGAGCTCGTTGTATGTATGTTCATGTGTTGCCATTGACTTCTATAGGCCTTCCAATGCATTAAACACAGAAAAAGCGATACATGTACTTTTCTAACCTCACCGAACTACAGCATAGCGATGGAAGAGGAACTATTTATACTCGGGGAAGTTGGAAGCAGCTGCCAGGTGTAGATAAATACTGAAATACAGAGAATACAGAAATGACCCGTCTTCAGCTCTCCAGTCATATCAGACATTGGAGACGACAGATGTGAACGTGTCTAATATCAGCCATTGTGAAATCTGCTACGTACAGACATTCCTCGTGTGATGATATCACAGATGATCCAATCCAAACTGCCAATCGGATTGGATGAGTTGGGAATATCCATGATATTGGGAGGATTGAGACATCAGTCATTGTACAATCCGAGTCTACATACATATGAGGTCATACCATCCTCTTCATGTGTTGTATAATATAGTTTGTATAGATATAAAAGAGAATATTACACCCTGACATTGTACCCTTCCCCCCAGCATCGATAACAGGGGCCACATAGGGTGACTATCGACAGATCTGCTCCAGACAGATCCTCTACTGTGTGTGGGGCTCCAAGATCCTTCATTGTAGGCCAAGCTAGAACCTCCACCATGTGTACTGGCTGGGGACAATCAATATCTGAACCCATCAAAACTTTTAAAGAAACACGTTGATTGCTGTAGACCTGATCTTGTATAAACTCTGCGGTGAGGTAAAGTCATCTCCCAGCTGAAGGTCCTCCAACTCCAGCAGGTGTGAGCCTAGGGGCCCCAGACTCAGGCACATGGGGGCCCTTCCTAGGCAGTAGGCCTAAGGCCACATGCAAACTGGCCGTTTGGCCCCTGGGTGTCTGGATGCGGCTGGACACTGTTCCAAGAAGTGCTGCTCATATTTAGGGTCATATACGTTGAGAGATGTATGCCCGGAACTAGGTATTTGGCAGGCAACTGGAATTGGATGCAGATTGAGATTGGATTGGACACCCAGTGTGCATGTGGCCTAAGAGGATGAAACGTCCTTTACACACCCTGCCCAGGCAGGAGCACAGAGAAGATCTTCACCAGGTCAGGTCCAAGTCTTTATATTTTCTCCCAACGTGCACCATTGCCAATACACCTCATAGTGATTGGCCAGGAGGAAATGAATATTAATAACGCAGCATTACAGGATCTACTTCTTCCGCCATCAATGGTTTGGTTGTATATTTGGGTAATGGTTGGACATACACTTGAAAGATAACTGCAGGCCCAGGGAGGCCAGTTCAGGGAATGCTGCAGCTGTGGAAATGACATGATGCCCTCTTGGTTCATTTTATAGAGCACCATGCAGCCGGGTTCATGTAGATATCCAATATGCTTCTAAGGAGCCGTCCTGGGTCAAAGTCCCTGTGCTCTGCTCCACGCTGACCTGTGAATGGCAGTAAGGAGCTTGTGGTGGGCAGCGCGGAGTATGCATATCCACATGGCTCGGTAACTTGTTTTCCAGCTATAAGAAGATGGTAAAATATAACTCATTTGTTTGGGGTTTTGAACACTGTAAGAGGTTTAGAACCTTTTTCAGGTTTTGATGGCCGTCTGTACTCGTAATGGATCTCCAACTGACATTTCAGAAACCTTTTGCAGAGCAGAACAATAGAGTGAATCTTTGGGTATGTGGCAGCTCTGGGCAGGATTCAGGACTCCAGCAGACTGTTAGCACACAGAATGATGTAGGTTCTCCTCTTTATGGAATTCTGTATCAAGTTGGCTGCCCGTATCTGTCAGGATTTCAGCATGCAATAAAATGTGCTGCCCTCCCCAAGATGGCTGCCTGGAGCTCATAGTAGGGGACATGTTAATTCTCAATGGTCTTCTTCCAGCCTGAAGAAATGACACAGTGCCACCTTTAGGTTGGTGTAAAGTGTATACTGCAACAACCCACCACCTTCCTACATACTCCGAATCTTTGGAGCTCTTTGATGGTTGGTTGCACCTGGTGAAGGTCCAGAGATGCTCAGCTGCTGGAGGTGCCGGGTATGGTGCTGGTCAGACTGGAGGCTGTTGTGCAATAAGAAGCTTGAGTTCTACACATGAAAGGTTCCAGACTCTATGGGTGATTGGCATAAAGTAAACAGCCAGTGTTCCCCCTTCTCCGGCATTTAGTTACAATTCTGAATGTTCACTTGGTGGAACATTTCAGAGTTTGGGTTGAGTGAAAGTATCAGGAATGCTCCTGTGCTCCTGTGCCACCCCCTGAAATGTTGTGCCACACCCAGAGTCCTGAGGAAGGAACCCTAACCCCCTGAAATGTGTTGACCTTATACCAATAATTCATAAAGTCTGGAACCGAACCCGTCATGTGTAAGACTATTCGCTCAAGTTGCTCTTCATCGCACACACAAAGCAAAATTAGGACTTCAGTTTACCTTTAGTGAGGAGACCCTCAAGATCCAGAAATGTTTGCTGATGATGCAATTTCTGAGGAAGCAAAATATGACAAAACCAACACATCTTGCATATAGTAGTGTACTGCCTGGTGACAGCTTTCCTTTTCTGGATGAAGTCTTGAGTAATGGAAATTATGGTAGTTGATGTGCAGAGTGTCCGGGTGATTTGTTGGGGTGGAGGTGGTGTAACAATTCTATGTAAAGACCTTGCTCAAGCTTTACTCAACTCAATGAATTTCTGAACTTCCTCTTTGTCTCTCTAACACTTTTCTCGCTGTGATAACCGCAGGAGGGCACATTAAGGTGGAACTCTTCCAAATGACTGTTTGTGAACGATAAGCGGGGTGGCATAATCAGCTGGGGCCTCTCACCTGGTTATCTTGATCAGATATGAGATTTCTTCTGGCTCACTGAGATTTCATCCAGCATGAAATCAATTGGGGGAGAGAACTCTTCTCTTCTGGAGGAGTATTCCTAGCCCTCTCATAATGTGGTCGGTCAGTTTGACTCTTTTTGTGAAAATGACTATGTCCTACAATGCCCATGCCCATCTTTTTAACCACAAACCCAGCAGCTGTATTTTATACATCATTGTAAGCAAACAGATTTTGCACTGGGAAATCCAAAAAAAAAGCAGCTGGCAAAAATTCAGAATAGATTGTAAATCAATGTGTACATAGGTCTTTGCCACGCTAATAATTAATGCAATGAATCACCGTGAACACAATGAAAAAACAAAAAAAAAAAAAAAAGTATATTATAAGTCCCAACATAAGTCCAATGTGGTGAGGAAATCTGTTGTGAAGAAATCAAACTAAAAAGAATAATAAAATTGCCACTGAAGATGTCAATTGTGACAAAACGCGAAGGGTGTGGAGCCTACCCTTGTGACGTCACCACGCACGCCTAAACCAGGATTTAGTCGGATCTAATCCCGGGACCGTTTTTAAAAAAATCTAAGCGCGTATTCACATTATGTATCTTGCGAGTGGCTAGTAGAGATGGGCCGAATGACCCCCTGTTTGGTTTGGGCCAGAAGTTTTAAACATTGCAAAACTTCGGAGCTGAACAACATACCCCATTAAAGTCTATGGATTCCAAATGGGAAAAATCAAAAGTGTCCATTTTGAAAGCTTATATGCAAGTTATCGGCCATAAAAAGGGGTATGGGGGTCCGGGTACTGCCCTGGGGGATGTGTATCAATGCAAATTTTTTTTTTTTTAAGAAAGATAATTTTTAAATGAGCAGTGATTTAATGATGCTTAAAGTGAAACAATAATAATAATAAACAAGTGCCTGGGAGGGGGGGGGGGTCCCCTTAGTCTGCCTGTAAAGTGACACATCTGTACCATGTATAGAGACTGCTGCAGCAAAACTGACATTTCTAACGAAAAAAAAATAAAATTTTCCCTGCAAGCTTTCTTTATTTTATAAACAGGGGCTTGGAGAGCCATTGTGTATGATGAGGCCACAATGTAGCGCACTGGGAACAAGATTAGAGATTTTTTGGACAAATTCTGGTGTCTCTTCCGCAGACTTTGGATAGAAGTAAAGGGAGAGGAAAAATTGTTCTTTGGGTGTCGGCGGTGTCTTCACACCGTAAACCTATAGAGGTACTCTTGATGAAATCAAGAATTGACCTTGCTGTCAAAAATTGCAATGATATGCACCCGTCAAACAGGTGTGAAGAAATTGGTCCTTAGGTGTTAATAGTGCCCATGAAACCTACACTAAAAAAATTATTTCAGATAAAATCAACGCCCAGAAAGTCCTGCAAGGATTCCACATCCCAAAAACACTTAATCAGCGACATTGACATCAGGAGCTTCATAGCTGCTGGTAATCCAGGAATGAATAATTTTGCTTAATGTCAGACGGTCCACGGAGTCTGTGGACAGACACGCTCTCTAATCTGTCACAAAACCTCCAGCAGCATTGAATGCCTGTTTGGAAAGCACGCTGGATGTAGGGCAGCCCAGCAGTTGAATTGCATACTGGGCAAGTTCTGGTAAAGGGGTCTATTCTCATGAGCCAGTAACCCAGTGAATCGTCAGCTGGAAAAGCTCTCCATGTTTGTTCTTGCCCCTAAATAATCTCCCACCATATGATGTAGACGCTGCCGATGGGATGTGAAAGCTGACAGTCCTGGGTGCCGAGTACTAGCTTTTCCATGAGGCTGTAACCTACCAGAGTCTGAAAAGGCATGACATTAACTCCTCTTTAAAGTGTCCTCAAGAGATTTCATCTTCTGCTCCCTCTGTGGGGACGGAATGAGTTTAAAAACGTTCCCCTGCTAAACAGTGGTCAAGGAAGGTTGCCAACTAATAACGATCCTTCTCCTTGATGCCACAAATTCTCAGGTACTTTGGCAGGCTTTGGAAAATAAGGGTAGGCCATGCACTGCAAGTTTGCAGAGGCATGAGAAGCAGAGTCCTCGTGGTCACTGAGGATTACAGTATCTGGAACTGCCTCCCCCCAGCTGTGTACTACTCCTCCATGCCTGATGCTGGGGCTATGGCAGGAATAACTGTGGACAGGAGACAGAATAACCCACTCTGGCAGCTGCGGTCGACTGCTCACTAGTCTCTTCTTGGGTGATGGAGGATGAGGAGGATGAGGATGGTTTAGTAAGCCAGTCCACCACTTCCTCTGCATGCTGTGGCTGGATAGCACGGGCAACATCACTAAACAGAGGAAATGATGCCCTGCCTGGGGACTGACCACCACGTCCACCTTTGCCTGTGGACACCTACGCTGCTGGCCCCCTCACAGTGCCATGGAAACGTCTGCCTCTTCTTGTTGTCCTCCCATGATGGATGGGGCTTATTACCAAAATGTAATAAAGATGAGGAAATGTGCAATTGGATGTAATAAAGATGGGGAAATGGATACTTTATTCAATGGAAAGTAGTGTTTGGTGCACGTTAACTGCTGCTGAGAAATGTTACTTAAATATACTGCAGTAAAACTGCACTGACGCACTTCAATACACTGCAGTAAAAATGCACTGACGCACTACAATATAATGCAGTGATGCACTTCAATATACTGCAGTAAAACTGCTCTGATACATTTCAGTATACTGCAGTAAAACCGCACTGGCGCACTACAATATACTGCAGTAAAATTGCACTGACACACTACAATATACTGCAGTAAAACTGCAATGATGCACTTCAATATACTGCAGTAAAATTGCACTGACGAACTTCAATATACTGCAGTAAAATTGCACTGACAAACTTCAATATACTGCAGTAAAACTGCACTGATGCACTGTAATATACTGCAGTAAAACTGCACTAACGAACTTCAATATACTGCAGTAAAATTGCACTGACACACTGCTATATCCTGCAGTAAAATTGCACTGATACACTACACTATACTGCAGTAAAACTGCAATGATGCACTACAATATACTGCAGTAAAACTGCACTGACCAACTTCAATATACTGCAGTAAAATTGCACTGACACACTACTATATCCTGCAGTAAAACTGCACTGATGCACTGCAATATACTGTAGTAAAACTGCACTAACGAACTTCAATATACTGCAGTAACATTGCACTGACACACTACAATATACTGCAGTAAAACTGCAATGACGCACTTCAATATACTGCAATAAAAGTGCACTGATGAACTTCAATATACTGCAGTAAAACTGCAATGACGCACGTCACTATACTGCGGTAAAAGTGCACTGACACACTACAATATACTGCAGTAAAACTGCAATGACGCATGTCAATATACTGCGGTAAAAGTGCACTGACACACTTCAATATACTGCAGTAAAAGTGCACTGACTCACTTCACTGACACTAAAGTAAAAAAAAAGGAAGGTCGCACTACACTGATGCTGCACTATCACTATACACTATAAGATCTCTACCCGTGTTTCCTCCACATTTCTGATTGCTGCCAACTGATCTCTCATCTCATGTTGAGCAGGTCTGGTATTGGGGGGGGGGGGGGGGGGGGGCAAAGTGAATGACACTCTTGACTATGAAGTGTTTTTACACCAGTCAGTTTGGCCCCATAACATCATCTTTGTACATGAACTCTGTGGAGACAATCCAACCAACATCAAAGTGTCCCTTCCAATCATCTTCACAACCCCCTAATTCAGGAAAAACATCATCAAATTTCCAGTATAATGGAAAGGTTCTGCTAAAAAGTGAAAAGGCGTATACTGTATGTATTATACAGCTCTATGTATCTCTGTGTCTTATATGGAACTGCCCCTTTTAAATATATATATATATATATATAGTACAAATCGTAAAGGATCTGGTTTTCCTGTAAGCAAACCAGTCATGACCAAACCATCTACACCTACGTGAGACATACTGAGTGTGACATCCGCCTTTCAACCAGAAAGTGTCCAGTGCTCCAAATTCCTATCAAGAATACATTTGTAGAATGTTATCCAATGATGTGCAAGGAAATGGTATAATGATCAATAAATAGGACTGAAATCAAAGCTGCCTGACAATATCCTGATATCAGATAACAAATCATCTATTCAAAAATGCCGCACCGTACCTCAAAATGTGCATAAAATTCACTCGTATTAGTGCATCCTCCACAAGTGACATACACTATATTGCCAAAAGTATTGTGACGCCTGCCTTTACATGAACTTTAATGACACCAGAAAAGCAAGCTAAGCAGAGAGGGGTCCCACCGCTCAGGTAGGCGCAGACCAGGGGAGATGAAAGCCAGTGTAGTATTATCCTTCAAGAGGGAAGAGTCCCAGGTGCTGGCTGATGCAAGATGAGGCAGACAAATCGAGGAAAGCTGGAAGCCGCACCCCGGTATAATGATGAATGCTTTATTTAAAAAGCTGAATCATGAAGAAACATAACAGCAGAAGCGTTCAAAAGCAGCTGACGTGTTTCACACTACAATGAGTACTTATTCATAGCTTCGAATAAGCTATGAATAAGCACTCATTGTAGTGTGAAACGCGTCAGCTGCTTTTGTACGCTTCTGCTGTTATGTTTCTTCATGATTCAGCTTTTTAAATAAAGCATTCATCATTATACCGGTGTGCGGCTTCCAGCTTTCCTCGATTTGTCCAACTTTAATGACACCCCAGTCTTAGTCCGTAGGGTTCAATATTGAGTTGGCTCCGCCCTTTGCAGCTATAACAGCTTCACCTCTTCTGGGAAGGCCGTCCACAAGGTTTAGGAGTGTGTCTATGGGAATGTTTGACCATTCTTCCAGAAGAGCATTTGTGAGGTCAGACACTGATGTTGGACAAGAAGGCCTGGCTCACAGTCTCCGCTCTAATTCATCCCAAAGGTGTTCTATTGGTTTGAGGTCAGGCCAGTCAAGTTCCTCCACCCCAAACTCGCTCATCCATGTCTTTATGGACCTTGCTTTGTGCACTGGTCCAAATCATTTGGTGGAGGGGGGATTATGGTGTCGGAGGGGGGATTATGGTGTGGGGGGAGGGGGGATTATGGTTTTGGGGGGGTGGAGGGAGGATTATGGTTTGGGGGGGTGGAGTGGGGATTACGGTGTGGGGTTGTTTTTCAGGGGTTGGGCTTGGCCCCTTAGTTCCAGTGAAGGGAACCCTTAAGGCGTCAGCATACCAAGACATTTTGGACAATTTCATTCTCCCAACTTTGTGGGAGGAGTTTGGGGACGGCCCCTTCCTGTTCCAACATGACTGCCCACCAGTGTACAAAGCAAGGACCATAAAGACATGGATGAGTGAGTTTGGGGTGGAGGAACTTAATTGACCTGCACGGAGTCCTGACCTCAACCCCATAGAACACCTTTGGGATGAATTAGAGCGGAGACTGCGAGCCAGGCCTTCTCATCCAACATCAGTGCCTGACCTCACAAATGCTCTTCTGGAAGAATGGTCAAACGTTCCCATAGACACACTCCTAAACCTTGTGGACGGCCTTCCCAGAGGAAGTGAAGCTGTTATAGCTGCAAAGGGTGGAGCCAACTCAACATTGAACCCTCCGGACTAAGACTGGGATGTCATTAAAGTTCATGTGTGTGTAAAGGCAGGCGTCCCAATACTTTTGACAATATAGTGTAATTCATTCTCAGATGCCATGTACATCATATAGTGCAGAATTTTTATTCCATCAATCCAAAGCTGCAAATGTAAAAAAAATAATCCAGCAAAGTCCTCCTTGTGAGCTTCCACGCCATAGGGTCATAGCCAATTAAATCCTACCAGACCAACATGACCCTGTATTACGAGTGGTCAAATAAGCGTTCACAGTTTGTATATCTGGTTCTCAGGACACAGACCAGCAGCTCCAAGGGAGTTTTTAGGCTGATATATGGAGTACTTGGTAACCAACATGAGAGACGAGAGACCAGTTGGCAGCAATCAGGAATGTGGAGGATACAAGAGTAGAGATCCTTCCCCTAATATATAAATGTGGACCTCACATTGGAGAGGAGGACTTTAAAGTCTGTATGGACCTCTTAAAGAGGAAGTAAACCCTCTCTAAAAAATCGAAGACCCCGAAGCGACCCTCGTTCACCTCCTCCGTCGTGAGTGACTTCCGGGTATCGCTGCTCCGGCGCTGTGACTGGCCTGGAGCAGCGATGACGTCACTCTGGCGCATGCGCGCGGGAGCCGTCAGTGGCAGTATGATCGTCTTCACTAACGGCACGCCCGTTAGTGAAGGCGCCCGTGTAGCGCCCTCTACTTTTAGGTAGGCGCTAGGTTAGTGTTTTTCTAGTTGCAGGACTAGTGGCCGGTAAATTTAGCCAGGCCTGTGTTTCTATTCCAGGCCTGGTTGTTTTTATCTGGGAGTGGGCGTGTCGGCATAGTGGGGGGTGTGGCCACCTACATTCTGGATCAGAGATCCTCTCCTGCTTTCAGTGGAATTGTTCTGGAAGGGAAGGTTGGACTTGATACCTCAGTGGCAGGCAGGTCATGTGGGGGGGGGGCTCTGACCAATCATTAATCTGCATTGGCAGGGGGGCAGGCCTCCTATATAAGCTGGGGTCACATGCTTCCAGGGGGGGAGTTGTGGAGCACAGGAAAGACAGCATGGCGTGCTGAGGTGCTATACCCGGCATCCCCATGTGGGGGATGTGCCATGTGCGCAGAGGAGGGATGGGGGAGCCGCAGGGGAAGGAGCTAAAGTTGAGGATCTTCATCTCCACGGAGTGCGTCAGCTTTCTGTGACCGGGGAACACAGAGCTTGACTGTAAAGAGGATCAAACGGATAAATCGGCGGAAGTAGATCAGCTATCGGATTCCTGTGACCGGGGAACACAGCGCTTGACTGTAAAGAGGATCAAACGGATAAATCGGCGGAAGTAGATCAGCTATCGGATTCCTGTGACCGGGGAACACAGGACTTTGATACAAAGGAGAAGGTCAGTGTGACATTGAAGAAGCAGAAGTACTGGAGAGAGTAACGTAGCGTACTGTGTGGCCAAGGAATACAGTATGGACAGAAGTGGACGAGTTGGAGCAATAGCTTGTTTTTTATGTGCCACGTTCACGTTTGCAACAACTTCCAGAGACTGAAGGGTGTTGGTATGCGGGTCATGAAGAAGGCGGTGCAGGCCTTTGACCTTAAAGAATTAATACCCCGAAGGAATCATATCAAGTCAAGCAGTGGAACTATTCGGAGTAGTTCCTGTTGTTCAACTTGGGGGGAAATTATTCAGAGAGATTCATCCTGTTTAGCTGGAAGCCGTGAGTAGTAAATCTTCAGTCAGATAACAGAAGAAGTAATAGTCTGCCGTGAGGACCGGATAGGGGAAATCCATTAACAAGGCCAAGGCCGTGGATGATAACCTATCCTTCTGAAATCTTCTTGGGCATCTCATACATCCCTCATATCTCTCCAAGTTAAATCCCACACATAAAAGCAAGAAAAAGGAGCAACTGACTGCTTATTGTCTTCTGGGTGATTGATAAAGGGGATGGCAGCAGGGTGATTGGCGGATTGCTACAACCAACTCAGCAGCCCCCATGGGAGGACCGCTACACCCGTTTTTAGGAAAATATCTCCTTAACCATGTAGGTTCTTGCACCTACAGGTAAGCCTTAATCTAGACCTACCTGTAAGTTAAAGTGGTCTGTAATGCCGCGCACACACGAGCGGACCTTTCGACCGGACTGGTCCGACGGTCTATCCAACGGACTTTCGAAGGACTTTCCGAACAAACGGACTTGCCTACACACGATCACACCAAAGTCCGACGGATTCGTACGTGATGACGTACAACTGGACTAAAATAAGGAAGTTGATAGACAGTAGCCAATAGCTGCCCTATCGTCGGTTTTCGTCCGTCGGACTAGCATATAGACGAGCGGACTTTTCTATAGGAACTGGTTCTGGCGGAGTTCCGACCTAAAGATTTGAAACATGTTCCAAATCTAAAGTCCGTCAGATTCTCTGCAGCTCCGATGAAGCCCACACGCGGTCGAATTGTCTGCCGGACTCGGTCCGGCGGACCAGTCCGGTCGAAAAGTACACTCGCGTGTACGCGGCATAAGGGCTTACAACCTCTTTAAATGAGAGACGGTGTCCTGACAAAATAGGCAACTCGGCAGGAAAAAAAGAAAAAAATCAAGCAACGTCACTTCCGCTTTCTTTAAACCATCAGTAATTGCTGATTTGAACGAATCGGTGTTTGGACACAACACCGGCTACCGAATACAGTCCGGTGCAGGAAGATTTCGCTGTTTTCACTGCCCAGCGGCTAACGAGGACAAAGTTGTCACCGCCTCGGAGGCGGACATTTTCTTGGTTAGTTTCAGGTGCGGAGTAACAATCTCCGCTCATAATATCGCGCACCAGACTCGATTCGGTTGCCTCTGTTGTGTCCAAACAGTAATTTGTGAAAATAACAGCAATTCGTCAAAATCTGCAATTCATCATGGTTTGAAGAAAACGGAAGTGACGCGGGTTGCTCATTCTGCCAGGTTCGACATTTTGTCAGAACAACGGCATTCAACTCTGCAGTTTGGCAGCAAGCTGGAATATGGAGGACACGTGTGTGTAGATCCTACCTTCAATGTACAATACTGGACCTCCCATCACAGAGGAGGGACGAAGGTAGCCA
The DNA here is from genome assembly GCA_037952835.1 of Lithobates septentrionalis. NCBI lineage: Eukaryota > Metazoa > Chordata > Amphibia > Anura > Ranidae > Lithobates > Lithobates septentrionalis. The sequence goes on along the minus strand of JBBDGP010002476.1, from coordinate 31,501 downwards.
TTCAGAGGATGCTGTACCTCCAGGCAGTAGATGCCCACTAAGCCTGGCTAATATGGAAACGGGATCAAAGTTTGGACAGCTTGTTATGCAGGTCTACACTAGGGATGGGCCGAACGCCCCCCTGTTCAGTTCGCACCAGAACATGTGAACAGGCAAAAAATTTGTTTGAACACCGTTAAAGTCTATGGGACACAAACATGAAAAAAGTGCTAATTTTAAAGGCTTATATGCAAGTTATTGTCATAAAAAATGTTTGGGGACCCGGGTCCTGCCCCAGGGGACATGGATCAATGCAAAAAAAAGTTTTAAAAACGCCCGTTTTTTTGGGAGAAGTGATTTTAATAATGCTTAAAGTGAAACAATAAAAGTGTAATATCCCTTTAAATTTCATACCTGAGGGGTGTCTATAGTATGCCTGTAAAGGGGCGCATGTTTCCCGTGTTTAGAACAGTCTGACAGCAAAATGACATTTCAAAGGAAAAAAAGTCATTTAAAACTACTCGCGGCTATTAATGAATTGCCGGTCCGACAATAAACATAAAAGTTCATTAATAAAAACGGCATGGAAATTCCCCACAGGGGAACCCCGACCCAAAATTAAAAAAAAAAAAAAAAAAAAATGCGTGGGGTTCCCCCAAATTCCATACCAGGCCCTTCAGGTCTGGTATGGATATTAGGGGAACGTCGCGCCAAAATAAAAAAAAATGGCATGGGGGTCCCCCCTTAAAATCCATACCAGACCCTTCAGGTCTGGTATGGATTTTAAGGGGAACCCCGCGCCAATATTAAAAAATTAAAAATGGCGTGGGGTCCCCCCCAAAAATTTATACCAGACCTTTATCCAAGGACCCAGGTCCCCAAACACTTTTTAGGACAATAACTTGCATATTAACCTTTAAAATGAGCACTTTTGATTTCTCCCATAGACTTTTAAAGGGTGTTCCGTGGCTTTCGAATTTGCCGCGAACACCCCAAATTGTTCGCTATTCGGCGAACGGGCGAACAGCCAATGTTGGAGTCTAACTCATGTTCGACCCGAACATAAAGCCCATCCCTAGTCTACACAGAAGATCCACCCGGAGGTACAGCGGAAAAGAATGTTGATGGATGTGAAGTGAAGTTATGTAAAGTCACACTGTCACATTTATGACAAGATCCAGGACTTTCCTGGAAAATCAGGGATAGTTGGCTTGCAGGGCTTAGAAGTCATTTAATGTAGACCCCCCCTCAAGAACACAATGTACATGTTTCCCACTTCCAGAAGTCACATGTTCTGCAGCACCTGGACACAAATAAAAGATGAGACACAGCAAGTACCAGCAATACTTTATTGACTAATCTATTGACTAAGAAGAATGTGGCACTTTGATTGGTCAAAGGAGATCAGGTGATCAGAAGGTGACCTGCAGACAGGATCCCAGGGGTGACAGGTCGGAGAGGGGCCCGGAGATGGCCGCTATGCTGTACCCTCCGGCAGTGTGGAATGATTCTAGGCAATGTCCGGTGGAGGAGAGGAGCTCTGCCCAAGACAAAGAGGACAAAGAGGACAAGTCAGTACAACAGCAAAGGGCAAGAAGATATTTCTATTGTTTTATCATCTTGTTCCCATCATGTCCCCTTCCTTCTATGCAGAATGTAGTTGTCCTCGTGTAGCATAATGCCCATATACACACCCACTTTTTCTGCCCGACACCTAAACCTTTCAGATTGGCATGTTGTCCTTCTCACTTTCTTTGTATTGTGTTATATAAAGAGGAAACATGAACATGGATTGTGTACGGCACTTATGGGGTGTTGTTGGGCCTGTTGGTTTTGTCGTCATTATTTGGATGAAGGGTTTGTGCCTAAAAGATATTTATGTTGAGCTTCTACATAACTTAAAGAAGAAGCATCACCTCAACTTAAATATCCTTGTTGAATACCCCAGTGGACCAATGGCATGTAGCACTTTCTCAACGCAGTCACAGATAACAACAGGACCAAGAGCTAGATGCCCCTGGTCCCCTAAGGAATTCAACAATGATTCTTAGGTTCAGTTGAGTGGATAGTGGTAATGGAACAATCACTTACCTAGCAGATTGCTGACAGAGGCCTCACTGGTCCACAGAAGTAGAGTCCCGCTCAGTGACACCGGGCTCCGGAAATGCGAAGATGCAGCCTGAAGCAGACATGGCAGGGTGCCACTTAATCCACCAACTAGATGTATATCTCCTGCAGATACCTTCAGCTTAGTCTCCGTAGAGTCCACAGAATGAAGGGATGTCACCTAGGACCAAGGAGGAAACATGTCAGCCAATTAGAGACTGAACAGTGTGAAGCAGCTTAGATGGCGAGAAGTTTAGAATGCAGGAAGCCAACACAGTGTGAGGGTATAGCTGGGCTTTGGCAAGGAAGACAGTAAAGAGTAATATACTGTCCATAGCTATCATATGAGTGTGCTCTATTCAGTGGGAGATGGAAGTGATGCCGAAATGTAAAAGGCAATGATTAATCCCACTCTCACGTCTACAACCTAAAATGTTTGATTAAGATCTTTGAAAGACCAACTTGACAGGGGTCAAAGGCTATAAAGATCTGTCTTCAATTCCCTACTTAAGGGTAAGATTTCGTTATACCATATTCATACATTTCATTGCGTCCTGAGGACCAGGGCTCTATCCTGAAAAGCCTCCAGAGATGACTAGAGCCTGGGGTTCCAGATGATGTTCCCTTATAGTCGTCAGTCTTCCTACTCATCCTTCTATCTTGAGGTTTGACTTCCTCATCTCTCTACCCAGTCTTGGCTCTGTTCACAAAGTAAATGTAGAGATACGATGCACTCCAAACAGTGTTTCAGTCTTTTTAACATTCGTCACATACAGTACATAGAGCCATGTTTCTGAGCCCTAAACCAGCTCCTTCACCAGACAACACTGGACAGTCTCCTTCATCAGGAAGCGGGAGGACAATCTCCTTCATCAGGAAGCGGGAGGACAATCTCCTTCATCAGGAAGCGGGAGAACAATCTCCTTCATCAGGAAGCGGGAGGACAATCTCCTTCATCAGGAAACGGGAGGACAATCTCCTTCATCAGGAAGCGGGAGGACAATCTCCTTCATCAGGAAGCGGGAGGACAATCTCCTTCATCAGGAAGCGGGAGGACAATCTCCTTCATCAGGAAGCGGGAGGACAATCTCCTTCATCAGGAAGCGGGAGGACAATCTCCTTCATCAGGAAGCGGGAGGACAATCTCCTTCATCAGGAAGCGGGAGGACAATCTCCTTCATCAGGAAGCGGGAGGACAATCTCCTTCATCAGGAAGCGGGAGGACAATCTCCTTCATCAGGAAGCGGGAGGACAATCTCCTTCATCAGGAAACGGGAGGACAATCTCCTTCATCAGGAAACGGGAGGACAATCTCCTTCATCAGGGAACGGGAGGACAATCTCCTTCATCAGGAAACGGGAGGACAATCTCCTTCATCAGGAAGCGGGAGGACAATCTCCTTCATCAGGAAACGGGAGGACAATCTCCTTCATCAGGAAACGGGAGGACAATCTCCTTCATCTGGAAACGGGAGGACAATCTCCTTCATCAGGAAACGGGAGGACAATCTCCTTCATCAGGAAGCGGGAGGACAATCTCCTTCATCAGGAAACGGGAGGACAATCTCCTTCATCAGGAAACGGGAGGACAATCTCCTTCATCTGGAAACGGGAGGACAATCTCCTTGATCAGGAAGCGGGAGGACAATCTCCTTCATCAGGAAACAGCTGTGAAAATATGGAATAGACTTCCTCGAGTACTTGTTTTAGCTCCAATATGTACTGGCAAGAGGTATTCCTGCTGTTCACAACAAGACATTTGTTCTTCTATGTAATCTTTTAGTTTTATGACAGTTGCATTTGAAAATGGATTAACATTAGATCTTACAAGCCTGGAGCAGCAGGATTTGAAGAGTTTGGAGCACATTCAGCAGAGGTGAAGGAAGGACACTTTTATTTCTGGGCAGGAGTTTTGTGGTTTGGTGTAAGGCAAGCCAAGAACTCACCTGGATTCCAACTTCCTTGGCAAACAAAGAGGAATTCACCAGGTTGGCCTTCTTGTCCGAGTTTTGGAGAAGACCAATGGCCACAGCTGAGCAGAGGAAGGAGCCTGAGCCCTTCAGAGGATCTCCTAATTGAAGAAAATAGAATTTCACATTAAAAAAACAGAACATTGGAATTTTCTGCTGATAGATGGACTACATAAAAGAGTTAATCATCTTTCCTGAACCCATAAGAGTTAATCATCTTTCCTGAACCCATCATCTATGATGGGTTCAGGAAAGGGGGATGGGGGGGTCACCTATCTAAATATAAACAGCAATTGGCTGAGATAAGCTATCCCAACCTATCAATTCTCCTCCTAAGAAAACAGAGAGTAAGCGGTACAGACAGGGGACAGAGGTACAGACCGGGGGGGGGGGGGGACGGAGGTACAGGCCCGGGGGGGGGGGGGGGAGGGACAGAGGTACAGACTGGGGGGGAGGGGGGGCAGAGGTACAGACCAGGGGGGGGACAGAGGTACAGACCAGGGGGGGGACAGAGGTACAGACCAGGGGGGGGACAGAGGTACAGACCAGGGGGGGGACAGAGGTACAGACCAGGGGGGGGGGGACAGAGGTACAGACCAGGGGGGGGGGGACAGATGTACAGACCAGGGGGGGGGGACAGAGGTACAGACCAGGGGGGGACAGAGGTAAAGACCAGGGGGGGGGACAGAGGTACAGACCGGGGGGGGACAGAGGTACAGACCAGGGGGGGGACAGAGGTACAGACCAGGGGGGGGGGACAGAGGTACAGACCAGGGGGGGGACAGAGGTACAGACCGGGGGGGGGAGGGACAGAGGTACAGACCGAGGGGGGGAGGGGGGGCAGAGGTACAGACCAGGGGGGGGGACAGAGGTACAGACCAGGGGGGGGACAGAGGTACAGATCGGGGGGGGGACAGAGGTACAGATCAGGGGGGGGACAGAGGTACAGACCGGGGGGGGGGGGGGCAGAGGTACAGACGGGGGGGGGGGCAGAGGTACAGACCGGGGGGGGGGAACAGAGGTACAGACCAGGGGGGGACAGAGGTACAGACCAGGGGGGGACAGAGGTACAGACCAGGGGGGGGACAGAGGTACAGACCAGGGGGGGACAGAGGTACAGCAGACCAGGGGGGGCAGAGGTACAGCAGACCAGGGGGGCAGAGGTACAGCAGACAGGGGGGGCAGGAGGTACAGACCGGGGGGGGACAGAGGTACAGACCAGGGGGGGGGACAGAGGTACAGACCAGGGGGGGGACAGAGGTACAGACCGGGAGGGGGGGGGACAGAGGTACAGACCAGGAGGGGGGGGGACAGAGGTACAGACCGGGGGGGGGGGGGAACAGAGGTACAGATCGGGGGGGGACAGTGGTACAGACCAGGGGACAGATGCAAAGACATAAGTACAGAGGCACAGGCATGACATGGGGACAGAGGTACAGACATGGGGACAGAGGTACAGACATGGGGGCCGAGGTACAGACATGGGGACCGAGGTACAGACATGGGGACCGAGGTACAGACATGGGGACCGAGGTACAGACATGGGGACAGAGGACACCTCCTGGCTCACCTGAAGTGGTCACTTGGACCTCTCCACTGACTTCTGGCAGCATGGATCGGAGGAGGACCCCCAGCGCCTCCCCCAGCTTGATCCAGGGTTTGGTTTCTGGGGAGAATGCTTTGGTGAGAGCCGGAGCATTGACCTGCAGAGGGAGAAGAGGTATGAGAGATATGAGGAAAATTGTATCAGAAATGTCCAAATTGTCTACTTTGATTAGAGAAGCTACTTACACAATAGCCCAAAAGTCAAGAAGAGTCCACCAGCAATGGGATCTGTTAGGGTGTGAGACAATTTGGACATTTCTGATACAATTTTCTCTGTTAGCCGGAGGTTCCACATGTATCAATATTTATGATATTCCTTTGTTTTTCTCAGTTAAATTATGCATCCCACCCCTGATGACTGGCAAGAAGCCAAGAAACGCGTCGGGTTCTCAAACTAAGGATGCCCTATCAAGCCTAAATCATATTCCCGACATTTATCAATTTTTTATCGAGTTTTCTCATTTCATGCAATTTTGTGATTTTGATTGGCGATTTTAATTCATGTATTTCTGTTATGAACTGCATTTATGTATATCCATTGATTGGTTTACACTACGGAGTCTTCAATGATTGTTACTGCCAAATATGTTTATATATTAAGTCATGTGACTTTGTCTGTATCTATACTACTTTATTGGTACTGTATGCATCAAAATCATGGACTTGACTATAAATTAAATCCAATCATTTTACTTAATCACATGTATTCATTATTATACTTTCAATTGACATACCGTATATACTCGAGTATAAGTCGTTCCGAGTACAAGTCGTTCCGAGTACAAGTCGTTCCGAGTACAAGTCGTTCCGAGTACAAGTCGTTCCGAGTACAAGTCGATCCGAGTACAAGTCGATCCGAGTATAAGTCGATCCGAGTATAAGTCGTTCCGAGTATAAGTCGATCCGAGTCTAAGTCGATCCGAGTCTAAGTCGATCCGAGTATAAGTCGTTCCGAGTACAAGTCGTTCCGAGTCTAAGTCGATCCGAGTCTAAGTCGTTCCGAGTCTAAGTCGATCCGAGTCTAAGTCGATCCGAGTATAAGTCGTTCCGAGTCTAAGTCGATCCGAGTCTAAGTCGATCCGAGTATAAGTCGTTCCGAGTATAAGTCGCTCCGAGTATAAGTCGTTCCGAGTATAAGTCGAGGCCCTAATTTACCACAAAAAAATGGGAAAAAAACTTATTGACCCGAGTATAAGACGAGGGTGAGAAATGCACAGCTACTGTAAGTGGAAAAGAGGGTCAACAATGCCCATTTGCAGCCTCACTGTGCCTATTTGCAGCCATAGGTCCCCCGAACTTCAAACTCTGTAGTTAAGGGTTCCTAGATGCCCCCTAGCTGCAGCCAAAATTTGGGGTCTCTGAACCCAAAGGGTTCCCGAAATGACATTGCTGCAGATGGACACAGTTGACCAACCTTGGGGCCCCGTATCTTGGGGCCACTTAGTGCTAGGAACCCCAAATTTGGTATGTAAACCCAGTGAAACTAGCACCCTAAAATATACAAAGCTGGGGTTTCTAGCACCAAGTGGCCCCGAGATACAGAGCCCCAAAAATCGGTTCAGAAAATGTCAAGCACTTTTCTGCAGCAGAGAATGACATTTTCTGAACCGGGTTTGGGGCCCCGTATCTCGGGGCCACTTGGTCCTAAGAACCCCAGCTTTGGATATGTTGTGGCACCAGTTCCACTGGGTTTGCACACTAAATTTGGGGTTCCTAGCACCAAGTGGTCCTGAGATACGGGGCCCCAAATTCAGTTCAGAAAATGTCAAGCACTTTTCTGCAGCAGAGAATGACATTTTCCGAACCGATTTTGGGGCCCCGTATCTCGGGGCCACTTAGTGCTAGCAACCCCAACTTTGGATATGTTATGGCACCAGTTCCACAGGGTTTGCACACCAAATTTGGGGTTCCTAGCACAAAGTGGCCCTAAGATACGGGCCCCAAAGTCGGTTCGGAAAATGAAATTTTTTGCTTTGAAAAGTCCTTGACTCGAGTATAAGTCTAAGTCGAGGGGGGCACTTTCAGCACAAAAAAAATGTGCTGAAAAATTGGACTTATACTCGAGTATATACGGTACTTCATTTAAAGTCCCACTTGCCCCTCTCTTTTTCTTGTATATATGGACCCGGGATGGAAGCATGCCATTGATATTCAGTTATGCAACTAGTCACTGTCTTTGTTTATAGCTGGTATTAGACTCGGAGACCTCGGGAAGTGATGACGCGGGTCGGGGGTCGGAGTCATACAGAGATCAGAAGACATTTATCACTTCCTCAGTGTATTTGGCTGCAGAAAACTCCTATATAATGCCAAATGGACATCAACGCCAACCCCCCCCCCCCCCCCCCGGATATCATTACTGGCTGAGAGCAGAACGAGCTCCGGGGGCCAGGAAATGGAAGAGGAACTCGGCTCTTTATTATACACACATAGGAGATCAATGTCATCAATACGTAGAACTGGCCAAATAATACAGGGCCTTGCGGAAGTATTCACCCCCCTTGGCTTTTTACCTATTTTGTTACATTACAGCCTTTAGTTCAATGTTTTTTTTAATCTGAATTATATGAGATGGATCAGAACACAATAGTCTAAGTTGGTGAAGTAAAATTAGAAAAATATATACATAAAACTATTTTTCATTGCCATGTGCGTATGTATTCACCCCCTTTGTTATGAAGCCCATAAAAAGCTCTGGTGCCACCAATTACCTTCAGAAGCCACATAATTAGTGAAATGATGTCACCTGTGTGCAATCTAAGTGTCACATGATCTGTCATTACATAGACACACCTTTGTGAAAGGCCCCAGAGGCTGCAACACCTAAGAAAGAGGCACCACTAACCAAACACTGCCATGAAGACCAAGGAACTCTCCAAACAAAGAAGGGACAATGTTGTTGAGAAGTACAAGTCAGGGTCAGCAGTGGCCAGTGTGGGGCCCAGGTCAGCAGGGTCCAATGTGGGGCCCGGGTCAGCAGTGTCCAGTGTGGGGCCCAGGTCAGCAGGGTCCAATGTGGGGGCCCGGGTCAGCAGTGTCCAGTGTGGGGTCCGGGTCAGCAGTGTCCAGTGTGGGGCCCAGGTCAGCAGTGTCCAGTGTGGGGCCCGGGTCAGCAGTGTCCAGTGTGGGGCCCGGGTCAGCAGTGTCCAGTGTGGGGCCCGGGTCAGCAGTGTCCAGTGTGGGGCCCGGGTCAGCAGTGTCCAGTGTGGGGCCCGGGTCAGCAGTGTCCAGTGTGGGGTCCGGGTCAGCAGTGTCCAGTGTGAGGCCCGGGTCAGCAGTGGCCAGTGTGGGGCCCAGGTCAGCAGGGTCCAATGTGGGGCCCGGGTCAGCAGTGTCCAGTGTGGGGCCCGGGTCAGCAGTGTCCAGTGTGAGGCCCAGGTCAGCAGTGTCCAGTGTGGGGCCCGGGTCAGCAGTGTCCAGTGTGGGGTCCGGGTCAGCAGTGGCCAGTGTGGGGCCCAGGTCAGCAGGGTCCAATGTGGGGCCCAGGTCAGCAGTGTCCAGTGTGGGGCCCGGGTCAGCAGTGTCCAGTGTGGGGCCCGGGTCAGCAGTGTCCAGTGTGGGGCCCGGGTCAGCAGTGTCCAGTGTGGGGCCCGGGTCAGCAGTGTCCAGTGTGGGGCCCAGGTCAGCAGTGTCCAGTGTGGGGCCCAGGTCAGCAGTGTCCAGTGTGAGGCCCGGGTCAGCAGTGTCCAGTGTGGGGCCCGGGTCAGCAGTGTCCAGTGTGGGGTCCGGGTCAGCAGTGTCCAGTGTGAGGCCCGGGTCAGCAGTGGCCAGTGTGGGGCCCGGGTCAGCAGTGTCCAGTGTGGGGTCCGGGTCAGCAGTGTCCAGTGTGGGGCCCAGGTCAGCTGGGTCCAATGTGGGGCCCGGGTCAGCAGTGTCCAGTGTGGGGCCCAGGTCAGCAGTGTCCAGTGTGAGGCCCAGGTCAGCAGTGTCCAGTGTGGGGCCCGGGTCAGCAGTGTCCAGTGTGGGGCCCTGGTCAGCAGTGTCCAGTGTGGGGCCCGGGTCAGCAGTGTCCAGTGTGGGGCCCGGGTCAGCAGTGTCCAGTGTGGGGCCCAGGTCAGCAGTGTCCAGTGTGGGGCCCAGGTCAGCAGTGTCCAGTGTGGGGCCCAGGTCAGCAGTGTCCAGTGTGGGGCCCAGGTCAGCAGTGTCCAGTGTGAGGCCCAGGTCAGCAGTGTCCAGTGTGGGGCCCGGGTCAGCAGTGTCCAGTGTGGGGTCCGGGTCAGCAGTGGCCAGTGTGGGGCCCAGGTCAGCAGGGTCCAATGTGGGGCCCGGGTCAGCAGTGTCCAGTGTGGGGCCCGGGTCAGCAGTGTCCAGTGTGGGGCCCAGGTCAGCAGTGTCCAGTGTGAGGCCCAGGTCAGCAGTGTCCAGTGTGGGGCCCGGGTCAGCAGTGTCCAGTGTGGGGTCCGGGTCAGCAGTGGCCAGTGTGGGGCCCAGGTCAGCAGGGTCCAATGTGGGGCCCGGGTCAGCAGTGTCCAGTGTGGGGCCCGGGTCAGCAGTGTCCAGTGTGGGGCCCGGGTCAGCAGTGTCCAGTGTGGGGCCCGGGTCAGCAGTGTCCAGTGTGGGGCCCGGGTCAGCAGTGTCCAGTGTGGGGCCCAGGTCAGCAGTGTCCAGTGTGGGGCCCAGGTCAGCAGTGTCCAGTGTGAGGCCCGGGTCAGCAGTGTCCAGTGTGGGGCCCGGGTCAGCAGTGTCCAGTGTGGGGTCCGGGTCAGCAGTGTCCAGTGTGAGGCCCGGGTCAGCAGTGGCCAGTGTGGGGCCCGGGTCAGCAGTGTCCAGTGTGGGGTCCGGGTCAGCAGTGTCCAGTGTGGGGCCCAGGTCAGCAGGGTCCAATGTGGGGCCCGGGTCAGCAGTGTCCAGTGTGGGGCCCGGGTCAGCAGTGTCCAGTGTGAGGCCCAGGTCAGCAGTGTCCAGTGTGGGGCCCGGGTCAGCAGTGTCCAGTGTGGGGCCCTGGTCAGCAGTGTCCAGTGTGGGGCCCGGGTCAGCAGTGTCCAGTGTGGGGCCCGGGTCAGCAGTGTCCAGTGTGGGGCCCAGGTCAGCAGTGTCCAGTGTGGGGCCCAGGTCAGCAGTGTCCAGTGTGGGGCCCGGGTCAGCAGTGTCCAGTGTGAGGCCCAGGTCAGCAGTGTCCAGTGTGGGGCCCGGGTCAGCAGTGTCCAGTGTGGGGCCCGGGTCAGCAGTGTCCAGTGTGGGGTCCGGGTCAGCAGTGTCCAGTGTGGGGCCCGGGTCAGCAGTGTCCAGTGTGGGGCCCGGGTCAGCAGTGTCCAGTGTGGGGTCCGGGTCAGCAGTGTCCAGTGTGGGGCCCGGGTCAGCAGTGTCCAGTGTGGGGTCCGGGTCAGCAGTGGCCAGTGTGGGGCCCGGGTCAGCAGTGTCCAGTGTGGGGCCCGGGTCAGCAGTGTCCAGTGTGGGGTCCGGGTCAGCAGTGTCCAGTGTGGGGTCCGGGTCAGCAGTGTCCGGTGTGGGGCCCGGGTCAGCAGTGTCCGGTGTGGGGCCCGGGTCAGCAGTGTCCGGTGTGGGGCCCGGGTCAGCAGTGTCCAGTGTTGGGCCCGGGTCAGCAGTGTCCAGTGTTGGGCCCGGGTCAGCAGTGTCCAGTGTGGGGTCCGGGTCAGCAGTGTCCGGTGTGGGGCCCGGGTCAGCAGTGTCCAGTGTTGGGCCCGGGTCAGCAGTGTCCAGTGTTGGGCCCGGGTCAGCAGTGTCCAGTGTGGGGTCCGGGTCAGCAGTGTCCGGTGTGGGGCCCGGGTCAGCAGTGTCCGGTGTGGGGCCCGGGTCAGCAGTGTCCAGTGTTGGGCCCGGGTCAGCAGTGTCCAGTGTTGGGCCCGGGTCAGCAGTGTCCAGTCCAGGCTGAACCCATAAACGAATATAACTCCTACTATGGATATTTACCCCCCTTCCCTGGACCCGACACCATCCAAATCTAATCTCTGAACTATTCCCTCACACTATGGTGACCCGCCATCAGTGAACGTACATAGTCCTGGACGGTACACTGGTCCCACCACTGATCAGTATCATTTGATATCTGGTCTATAGGACACCTCCATGTATGATTACATCCTATACAGTGCCTTGCAAAAGTATTCACCCCCCCTCAGCATTTTTCGTGTTTTGTTGCCTCACAACCTGGAATTAACATGGATTGTTTGAGGATTTGCATCATTTAATTCACAGAACACGCCCACAACTTTGAAGATGTTTTTTTTTTATTGTGAAGCAAACAACAAATAGAACAAAATAACAGAAAAAGTCAATGTGCAAAACTATTCACCCCCCTAAAGTCAATACTTTGTAGAGCCACCTTTTGCGGCTATCACAGCTCCAAGTCGCTTTGGATAAGTCTCTATGACTTGCCACATCTCACCACTGGGATTTCTGCCCATTCCTCATTGCAAAACTTCTCCAGCTCCTTCAAGTTGGATGGTTTGTGCTTGTGAACAGCAATCTTTAAGTCTGACCACAGATTTTCTAATGGATTGAGGTCTGGGCTTTGACTAGGCCATTCCAACACATTTCCATGTTTCCCCTTAAACCACTCAAGTGTTGCTTTAGCAGTGTGTTTGGGGTCATTGTCCTGCTGGAAGGTGAACCTCCGTCCTAGCCTCAAATCACACACAGAGTGCTACAGGTTCTGCTCTAGAATATCACTGTATTTATCACCATCCATCTTTCCCTCAACTCTGACCAGTTTCCCAGTCCTGACTGCTGAAAAACATCCCCACAGCATGATGCTGCCACCACCATGTTTCACAGTGGGGATGGTGTTCTTTGGGTGATGTGATATGTTGGGTTTGCACCAGACATAGCGTTTTCTTTGATGGCCAAAAAGTTAAATTCTAGTCTCATCAGAGCAGAGCACCTTCTTCCATACATTTTGGGAGTCTCCCACATGACTTTTTACAAACTCAAAACATCTGATTTTGTTTTTTGCTGAAAGTAATGTCTTTCTTCTGGCCACTCTGCCATAAAGCCCAACTCTATGGAGCGTACGGCTTATTGTGGTCCTATGTACAGATACTCCAGTCTCTGCTGTGGAACTCTGCAGCTCCTCCAGGGTTACCTTAGGTCTCTGTGCTCCTCTCTGATTAATGCCCTCCTTGCCCGCTCCGTGAGTTTTGGTGTGCGGCCGTCTCTTGGCAGGTTTGCTGTTGTGCCATGTTCTTTCCATTTGGTTATAATAGATTTGATGGAGCTCCTAGGGATCATCAAAGATTTGGATATTTTTTTATAACCTAACCCTGACTTGTACTTCTCAACAAAATTGTCCCTTACTTGTCTGGAGAGTTCCTTGGTCTTCATGGCAGTGTTTGGTTAGTGGTGCCTCTTGCTCAGGTGTTGCAGCCTCTGGGGCCTTTCACAAAGGTGTGTCTATGTAATGACAGGTCATGTGACACTTTGATTGCACACAGGTGGACATCATTTCACTAATTATGTGACTTCTGAAGGGAATTGGTGGCACCAGAGCTTTTTATGGGCTTCATAACAAAGGGGGTGAATACATACGCACATGCCAATTATCAGTTTTTTTATATCTGAAAAATAGTTTTATGTATATGTTTTTCTAATTTTACTTCACCAACTTAGACTATTGTGTTCTGATCCATCACATATAATTCAGAATAAAAAAAAACATTGAACTAAAGGCTGTAATGTAACAAAATAGGTAAAAAGCCAAGGGGGGTGAATACTTTTGCAAGGCCCTGTATATCAGAATTATCACAATGTCTGATGTGTGAACAAGTTTTCCAGTAAACGGTTTGTGTGGTTAAGTTACGAGGTGTGTGAGAGACTCTACTACTCATTACAGCTGGTGGAGTGGCGGATACTCGGGGAACGGTAAATATACAGTATATGGTGTTGCTCTTACCCATTGGGTCTTACACCCACAATACCACACATTTGTGCCTAGGGGGGTCAAGGCCAATTTTCTGGGGTTGAGAGGCAGAGTGCAGGCCCAATCAATTACCAGCAGCCCCTTAGGGGGGGGTCAGTGCCACACATGTATTATATTGAAGTCTCCTGAATAGCTGACAGCTTGTCCTATAATCATCATTACTGAAGCAGATTTCTAGAAGAACCCTGGTGAGAAGTTCAGGGAGGACGGAAACCTCCTACGTATGATCTTCACAGCCTGTAGCCCAGGGGTCGGGGTAGTGGGTGTTTATTGACAAGTTTTTAGAACACATCATGTGTGACCGTGTGTAATCACCGCCTCCACTTCCCCTCACCGGGGGAGAATTCATCTATTTATATGGTCACATATCTGACCTTTAATCAAAGCAAATCTTCATCCCAGGGGCCCCAAACTTCAGAAAACTCCCCAGATACCCCTCCACCAGGCCTCATCTTCATCCCAGGGGCCCCAAACTTCAGAAAACTCCCCAGATACCCCTCCACCAGGCCTCATCTTCATCCCAGGGGCCCCAAACTTCAGAAAACTCCCCAGATACCCCTCCACCAGGCCTCATATTCATCCCAGGGGCCCCAAACTTCAGAAAACTCCCCAGATAACCCTCCACCAGGCCTCATCTTCTTCCCTAGGGGCCCCAAATGTCAGAAAACCTCCTCAGATATCCCTCCATATATCTGACCTCTATCAGGCCTCATCTTCTTCCCTAATAAAAAAATTAAATTCAGCGGACATCACTGGGAGCCAGGCATTGGCTGATAGCCTAAATTATAATGTCCAAGGTTTGCCCTACAGAAGCCCTGAAAATTACAGCAACGTGTCGGAACCATTATTTATGGCAGAGATCCTCAAAGAGTTGTTCAGGAGTCACATGCAGCATGGGTGTCTTCTTCCAGCTGCTCAGGTGCTTAAATGATTTGGGGATGGAGAAGGTTCACATGATCATATCTACATCACAGCCAGTAGACCTGGCCCCTCACGGGACAGGCACCAGTAGGCATGGCTCCCCATGGGACAGGCACCAGTAGGCATGGCCCCTCACGGGTCAGGCACCAGTAGGCATGGCCCCTCACGGGTCAGGCACCAGTAGGCATGGCCCCTCACGGGTCAGGCACCAGTAGGCATGGCCCCTCACGGGTCAGGCACCAGTAGGCATGGCCCCTCACGGGTCAGGCACCAGTAGGCATGGCCCCTCACGGGTCAGGCACCAGTAGGCATGGCCCCTCACGGGTCAGGCACCAGTAGGCATGGCCCCTCACGGGTCAGGCACCAGTAGGCATGGCCCCTCACGGGGCAGGCACCAGTAGGCATGGCCCCTCACGGGGCAGGCACCAGTAGGCATGGCCCCTCACGGGACAGGCACCAGTAGGCATGGCCCCTCACGGGACAGGCACCAGTAGGCATGGCCCCTCACGGGACAGGCACCAGTAGGCATGACCCCTCACGGGACAGGCACCAGTAGGCATGACCCCTCACGGGACAGGCACCAGTAGGCATGACCCCTCACGGGACAGGCACCAGTAGGCATGACCCCTCACGGGACAGGCACCAGTAGACATGTTTCATCACGGGACAGGCACCAGTAGACATGTTTCATCACGGGACAGGCACCAGTAGACAGGGCCCCTTATGGGACAGCAGGCACCAGAAGACATGGCCCCTCACGGGACAGTCACCAGTAGATATAGCTCCTTACAGAACAGGCACCAGAAGAAATGGCCTCTCATGGGACAGGAATCAGTAGACATGCCCTTCACAGGACAGGCACCAGTAGTTATAGGGACCACATAATCATTGCCTGTCCTGACCTGGCTACATCCTAATGTTAAGACGTAAAAGTCATGACATGAAGAGGTCAGCAGACAGGAGGCCATACTCCTGTTATGGTGGTTGGGAGACACTGAGGTGGCTTTGGCCTCCCCTCACCCCTTATGTTTTACCGGTGTCAAAGGCAGCCATGACAATTGCTGAGGGGTGTATACACATGATGTAGGCTAGGAAAGTGAAAATGTGGGGTGACCTTCTAGAAGGACCCCTACTTCCAGGCTTTGTCTTATGAGGATGTCAATATATGGGTCTAGAATCTAGGAGTCTAGTCCTGACTTCCGAGACTGCTGTCTAGGAATGATGTAACTGTGAGAGGTCCATTGCCTGTCAGGACATTGTCTGGAAAAGGAAAACAGAAGAAGGTATTCATTCTCCTGGCTGCCCATCTGGGCCTAGAGTGTCCAAGGATGGCCTGTTGCAGAGACATAAGAAACTGAATTGTAGACACACCTCTGAGCCTACAGACTCTACAATGGCCTATGGCAGAGAGCTAAAGAACCTGAATCTGACCTGTGACAGAGGTCAAAGGAACCTGCAGATTCTAGGCTGGCCTGTAGCAGAGGCTTAGGAAACTGAAAGACAGCTGCCATCTGTCAGGAACCTCAAACACCAAGTGCTCATTTTCGTGTGCATGGACGTGAGCATAGGAGTTTAACAAGACGTGCAAGGACAAGAAAAAGCAGGCATCGGGCAACGGCGCACCCATGCATGCACAGGCACGCCCACAGATCCTGGCAGCCCTTTTTAAACCTGAGGTCTGCCTAGCCTCATTGCTGTCCTCAGCTCTGATCTCTGTTTTCTGTGTTCCCGAGAATCTGCTGATCTTGCTACTGACCCAGCTACATCTGACGCTTGTCTTTGTATTCCCCTTGCCTGTTATATCTGCTGCTCATCTGTGTTACTGGCCCCAGCCTGGACTTCTGACCATGACTCTGCCTCCTGACTTAGTACCTCCCTGCCAGCAAGTTGCTGACTACCGGACTGCCCGTTTCTGACCTTGAACCCGATTGTGATCCTGTGCCTATCTGCCTGGCTGCTGCTGACCATAGCTTGTGACCCAACTCCATATTGCCACTGAGTGCATTTCTGCATTTCCAAACTCAAGTTCACTACTCCAGCTTGCTGGCATATGTACCCTTCCACTGCCCTAGCAGTCCCTGCCTCCACCACCAGGGGTGCTTGGATGGGAATTGTGCAAGAGCCTACCTTCGTCATCTCGGGCTCCACCAGTGACACCATCTGGGCCTATAGAAGTTTGCTGAGAAGAGAGATTTTGGCTGCTGTTTTTCGGCATCTTGTACCCCAAACCCTGTCTCCCAAAGACAGCTGGAGCCAATAAGACGATTGAAGGTACTGAATGGGGGGAGTGCTACGTAAGGTCTTTATAGGGGTAGTCCTACAGTAGGATGGCTTTCTGGCCTTCCACCATTGCTTGATATCTTATTCAGCCTTTAGAAATCAGCCTGAACCCACCATATGACCTGAACGCTGGTGGGGGTTCAGCTTTCGCGTGCATGAGAGTAAAGTAACCATGATAACGGTTGTCAACCTTGTATGCCATTCACTGTGTGGTGTTTATATCTTTAGCCTATAGAGGTCACTATTTACTATTACTATATAATCCATACTCTGTAAAAGTTCCCATCTTATAAATGCCAAAACTTATTGGAGCACTCTTTGGACTACTCTGCCCCACGCCTCACACTACGGGACACAACAACATGTATTGTGGAAAAAGATAAAACTACAAACACAGGAGAGATACACGAGAACATGACCCATCGGCTCTACTCACCGCTCCGACCAGAGCGCGTTCCTTCACCAGATCCACAATCTGCTGCGCAATCTCCTCCCCGCAGCGGTTCTGGGCTTCGTTCGTACTGGCCCCCAGGTGGGGGAGGCTGATCACCAGCGGGTGGTCTATGAGGGCCCGATCCCGGGGGGGTTCCTGAGTAGGAGGGTGTTAAAAAAAAAGGAATTTAGTAATAAGCTCCCCAGATTTCTCACATGAAAAAAAAAAAGAAATTAAACTAAAACTAGGGATGAGGACCACATTCCTGCAAAGTTAAATTTGGGTCAATATGACCAATTTCACATCGGCAAAATGTTTCTAAAAATTGTCTTGCCGTGTGCAAATTTGGAAAAACAAAATTGGCATATGATGTGCTTGATATGTCAACATAAACCATTCATGATCACCAGGTCAAAGGAAGACCTGGGTACCTCACTCACCCCCCGAATCCTGGGCTCTCCTGCTCCTTCTTGGAGCCCGGGGACCACGATAAACCTTTCATGATGGAGAGCAGGAAGATAATTAGGAACATCCGATCCCCAATCTCCTCTGCAGCATGTGAACCCCTAAGCACTCAGCTCTGAGCACTTCCAGGTTCAGAGAAACTGGTCAAAGAGTGGGTCAACCACAGTCTGTGCTCAATCAGTTGAAGCAGATGGCAGGGGAGACTTTGGATGTCTAAAAGATCCATGGCGGCTGCATAATAAAAAAAAAAAAAAAAAAAAAAAGGAGTACCTGTCACCTGCACAATGGAGCTTGAGTTCCCAGATCTCCTCTGCAGAGTGTGAACCCTGAAGTGCTTGGCTCTAAGCACCTCCAGGTTCAGAGCAGCCAGGTAAAGAGTGGGTCAACCACAGTCTTTGCTCAGTTGGAGCAGAGGACAGGGAAGATATTCAGCACCTAAAAGATCCTTGATTGCTCCATAAAAAAAAAAAAAAAAAAAAAAAGAGTACCTGTCACCTGCACAATGGGGCTTGGGTTCCCTGATCTCCTCTGCAGAGGGTGAACCCTGAAATGCTTGGCTCCGAGCACCTCCAGGTTCAAAGCAGGCAGATAAAGAGCGTTCACAGCCTTTGCTCAGTTGGAGCAGATGGTAGAAGGGACATTGGATGCCTAAATGATCCCTGATAGTTCCATAAAGAGTACCTGTCATCTGCACAATGCTATCATACTGTATAGGTGGCTTGGATTGTAAGCTCCCATAAAATAGCATTTAAAAAAATTTATATACATAAAAAAATAAATAATAATAATAATAAATTGATAAATTAAAAAAAAAATAGTAAAATAAAATACAGTAAATACATAAAAAAAATACAAGTAAAGCAAAAAATAAATAAATGAAAAAGCACCCCGGTCAGCCTGCTAATAGACATACAAATGCATATGTACAGTAGGGTGCTCAGATATATGTAAACAACAATTTCGCAGCACATATAAGCGCCGTGTAAACTGTTGGCGCTATATAAATCGCGTATAATAATAATAATAATAATAAAAATAATAATATTAGAAATAGAAACAGAAATAATTCTTGGTTCCTCATTTATGGTTAACTCGAAACTGATGAGCTGTAAAATGCATTACCTATAAATAATTTTGGGTGCCGTAATTTTTCTCTACTTGGCGGCACACAGCTTTGAGGCTGCGTATATATGGTATCAAATAACTCAGTACAGCCTCATATATTATTTTATAAAAGAAAAAAAAAAAAATAATGGGAGGACCGTATCATGTGTGTGCACTAGATTTTTTTTTTTTTTAAACAGAAAAAATAGATTCGATGAACAATTGTGCAAATATTGCATGACATAAAAAAATTGCAACTGCTGCCATTTAATTCTAGAGGGCCTTCTCTTTAAGAGGAAGTATCACGTTTGTTCTTTTCGGTCCCTTTGACACTTGGGACTGCAAAGTCACATGATAAGTGGTACCCCATGATTTCCAATGAGTGCCGTTCATATCTGTGTGACTTCAAAAGTAGTCCCTGCACTACAAAGAACAGAAGAACCCGGCTCTAGGCAGACGTCTCATAATTCATCCCACCTGCTGATGGGAACAGGTGCCGGCTCTGCATGTAGGAATGAATGGAAGAAAAGGCTGGACGGCCGCACTCTGCTGACACCTTTATTGAAGACGGTTGAGGAATTCTTCTGGTGCAAAAGACATCAGAGGCTCAGAATCAAGTCCTCCCATTATTATTATTATTATTATTATTATTATTATTATTTTTATATAAAATATTATATTAAGCTGTACTGAGTTATTGACCAAGCACCCCATAGTTGTGTCATGACCAAGCACCTCATAGTGGTGTCATCATGTCCAAGCACCCCATAGTGATGTCATGACCAAGCACCCCATAGTGATGTCATGACCAAGCACCCCATAGTGGGGTCATGACCAAGCACCCCATAGTGGGGTCATGACCAAGCACCCCATAGTGGGGTCATGACCAAGCACCCCATAGTTGTGTCATGACCATGCACCCCATAGTGGTGTCATGACCAAGCACCCCATAGTTGTGTCATGACCAAGCACCCCATAGTGGGGTCATAACCAAGCACCCCATAGTGGGGTCATAACCAAGCACCCCAGAGTGGGGTCATGACCAAGCACCCCATAGTGGGGTCATGACCATGCACCCCATAGTTGTGTCATGACCATGCACCCCATAGTGGGGTCATGACCAAGCACCCCATAGTGGGGTCATGACCAAGCACCCCATAGTGGGGTCATGACCAAGCACTCCATAGTGGGGTCATGACCAAGCATCCCATAGTGGGGTCATGACCAAGCACCCCAGAGTGGGGTCATGACCAAGCACCCCAGAGTGGGGTCATGACCAAGCACCCCAGAGTGGGGTCATGACCAAGCACCCCAGAGTGGGGTCATGACCAAGCACCCCATAGTGGTGTGAAACATGTCAGCTTTTCATTGATCCTTTGCCTCTGAGGTCTTTGTACCAGAAGAATTTTTAAACCATCCTCAATAAAGATGTTAACAGAGTGCGGCCGTCCAGCCTTTTCTTCGATTTAGTCTGTGCACTACTTTGGTCCAACTTTGATGCGACTCGAGGTCCACAGACCTCAAGATTACACAGGCATTGCTTTAAGTCGTGGCAAAATTTGCAGCAAAATCACATCAAAGTCACGCAACTTTCAGGTGGCACAAGTGTGAAAGAGACCTTCGTATTCAAGTCCCCATGGGGTGAAGTACAGGTAGTATTTTGTCTTCTCCTCCCGGGTGCCTGTAATATTGGCTGCAATGTCAGACAAAAATCACACATTCTCCCCTTAACAATACCAGGCCATGTGCCCTTAACATGGGGGGGGGGTTGTGCTTTGGGGCAGGGGTCCCCCCAAAGCACCTTGTACCATATTGATGGGGAAAAGAGCCCTTTCCCCACCACCCTGGCCCAGTGATTGTGGGTGCGAAGAGTGTGGGGGGAGTGAAGGGTGACTTATTGGAATGTGGAAGCCCCTTTTAACAAGGATTCTGCCCCCCCATGTAAAGGAGTATGGGGTACATTAAAACGCCAGCCTGAGCGAAAAAAACAATTAAAAAAACGCAAACACGTCGCCCGCTGGCCTCACCTGCCTTACCTGTCGGTACCGGAAGCCGATCGTCGGGTGCAGCCGCCGCCATTCCTGGTAAGGGAACCTGGCAGTGAATCCTTTCGGTTCCCTACTGCGAAACGCGTGGCGCTAACTGGCCCGGCGGTGGATAAAGGAGGAGGGGGGCGAACTTCCAAGCTGTGGAGCCGCGGCGCTGTCTCCCAGAAGTGGCGAAGGGTACCCCCTCTCCCCTGAAAGGTGACAAATGTGGCACCGGAGGGGGTGGGGGGGAGGAAGCAGAGAAGGGGAGGTTCCACTTTTGGGTGAAATTCCGCCTTAAGTCACCTTTTGGCTTAACAAAAAACAATCCATATTTGGAAATGGTCCTCGAACAACACACAGGCTTTGATTTAAAAAACATGTTTACACTTCGAATGCGAATGGAATTTGATGTAAAATTCGATTTGAATTTCAATTTGAATTTCAGAAAATTTGGACGAACTTTATTATTAGTTATTTCGGGGCATTCGGTAAACTTTGTTTATACTGTAATTTGGATATATCCGAATCTCCAAAAATAAGGAAAAATTTGATCGAATATTTATTGGGAGTGATCCGCACATGTCTAGTAGCTGCCCTGGGCCAGTACCGGAATGCATTCCAAGGTGAGGGGTGTCAGCTGGGAGCTGGAGACAGGCACTCACTCTCTAAGCAGGCTGTGCACAGAGGAGGAGGGGCTGTGCACCAAGGAGGAGAGGGGGCTGTGCAAAGAGGAGGAGGGGGGCTGTGCACAGAGGAGGAGGGCTGTGCACAGAGGAGGAGGGGGGCTGTGCACCAAGGAGGAAGGGGGGCTGTGCACCGAGGGGGAAGGGGGGCTGTGCACCGAGGGGGAGGGGGTGCTGTGCACTGAGGAGGAGGAGGAGAGGCTGTGCACTAAGGAGGAGGGGGGCTGTGCACAGAGGAGGAGGGGGGCTGTGCACAGAGGAGGAGGGGGGGCTGTGCACAGAGGAGGAGGGGGGGCTGTGCACAGAGGAGGAGGGGGGGCTGTGCACAGAGGAGGAGGGGGGGCTGTGCACAGAGGAGGAGGGGGGGCTGTGCACAGAGGAGGAGGGGGGGCTGTGCACAGAGGAGGAGGGGGGGCTGTGCACAGAGGAGGAGGGGGGGCTGTGCACAGAGGAGGAGGGGGGCTGTGCACAGAGGAGGAGAGGGGCTGTGCACTGAGGAGGAGGGGGGCTGTGCACTGAGGAGGAGGGGGCTGTGCACAGAGGAGGAGGGGGGCTGTGCACAGAGGAGGAGGGGGGCTGTGCACAGAGGAGGAGGGGGGCTGTGCACAGAGGAGGAGGGGGGCTGTGCACAGAGGAGGAAGGGGGGCTGTGCACTGAGGAGGAAGGGGGGCTGTGCACTGAGGAAAAGGGGGGGCTGTGCACAGATGAGGAGGGGGGGCTGTGCACAGATGAGGAGGGGGGGCTGTGCACAGATGAGGAGGGGGGCTGTGAACCGAGGAGGAGGGGGGCTGTGCACAGAGGAGGAGGGGGGCTGTGCACAGAGGAGGAGGGGGGCTGTGCACAGAGGAGGAGGGGGGCTGTGCACAGAGGAGGAAGGGGGGGCTGTGCACTGAGGAGGAGGGGGGCTGTGCACTGAGGAGGAGGGGGGCTGTGAACCGAGGAGGATGGGGGGGCTGTGCACTGAGGGGGAGGGGCTGCTATATTACAGTTAGCATTGCAGGTCACCTTGGAAGATAGAACAAAATAGTACATGTACTTCATACTTTGGGGAAGTGAATACTAAATCATGATACTTCCTCTTTAAAGAAAATACAGAACATCTGAGGAGTTTTTAGCTAATTTTGGATTCACAAATGCCAATTTTAAATGTGTGCGAAAAATTGTAAAAATTGCTTTTTTAGCAGGACAGAGAAATCACCACAAAGTGGAACTTTTTTGTATTTTTAAAGTGAACACTTTTTATTTTTTATAATTCCCATCCTCAATCCACACCTAGGCGAAGAGGACGTATCCGGTACGCGCGCGCATGCGCAAAAACGCGCTGCAAGCCCCTCCAGGTTCCCCTGTGGAATTTCTGTGCATGCGCAAGATCCTGCAAGCTGCCTCCTGGGATGCATGATGTAGATCTCGTGCATGCGCAGACACGCCGCGAGGCTCCGCCAGGCCCAATAGACAAAAAAAAAAAACACCCAGCGAATCCCAAGAAATTCTTTAAGTATGTAAACAGTAAAAAAGGGAGGACAGACCATATTGGCCCCATAAAGAATGAGGAAGGACATCTGGTTACAAAGGATGGGGAGATGGCAAAGGTATTGAATTTATTCTTCTCCTCAGTCTTCACAAGTGAATCGGGGGGCTTCAGTAACCAAAACTGCAGTGTTTATCCTCATGACACATCACAGGAAGCACCTCCATGGTTAACAGAGGACGGAATTAAAATTAGACTTGAGAAACTTAACATTAATAAATCACCGGGACCAGATGGCTTGCATCCGAGGGTACTTAGGGAACTCAGTCAGGTGATTGCCAGACCGTTGTTCCTAATATTTACAGACAGTCTATTGACTGGAATGGTACCAGCTGATTGGAGAAAAGCCAATGTAGCACCAATATTTAAAAAGGGCCCAAAAAACATCCCTGGGAATTACAGACCAGTTAGCCTAACATCAATAGTATGTAAACTCTTGGAGGGGATGATAAGGGACTATATACAAGATTTTAGTAATAAGAATGATTTCATTAGCAGTAATCAGCATGGATTCATGAAGAATCGTTCTTGCCAAACCAATCTATTAACCTTCTATGAGGAGGTGAGTTGCCATCTAGATAAAGGAAGGCCCGTAGACGTGGTGTATCTGGATTTTGCAAAAGCATTTGACACAGTTCCCCATAAACGTTTACTGTACAAAATAAGGTGCGTTGGCATGGACCATAGGGTGAGTACATGGATTGAAAACTGGCTACAAGGGCGAGTTCAGAGGGTGGTGATAAATGGGGAGTACTCAGAATGGTCAGGGGTGGGTAGTGGGGTTCCCCAGGGTTCTGTGCTGGGACCAATCCTATTTAATTTGTTCATAAACGACCTGGAGGATGGGATAAAGAGTTCAATCTCTGTATTTGCACATAGGTTGGACTTGATGGACTTGTGTCTTTTTTCAACCTCACCTACTATGTAACTATATGTGTCTGCGCATGCGCCAGAATCTTGATTCAAGATGGCAGACCCGAAAGAAGAGCAATATAGGGAGAACTTTGCTTGCAGGCCAAGGAAGCGATAAGGATTCTGTCCCTTCCGGGTTCAGGGCTGTGGTTTCCTGTCTGTTACACCCAGGGAGGCAGCTAATCAAGCATGACCTGTGCTCAGTTAGCTGCTTTGATGGTCAGGGAAGACGTCAGAGATCTATTAGATCCTTGAGGTCTCCATAAAGAGGACCTGTGATCTTCCCGAAGCCATCACAAGGGGGCTTGTTAGCAATAAAGTTAAATGAAGAAAAAAAAAAAAGGGGAGGGGGGTTTTATAGTAGAACTAAAGGCAAAACTTTTTTTAGTGTTGGATAAAGTGGAGATGGATTAGACCCCCTGTCAGTTTTTATTGCTGTCCGTGTCTCCATTAAGAAGATTCCCCCTCTCTAGTTCTCCTGTTTACCATTATTACTGAAAGTAAAAGAAAATCCCACATTTTGGGTCATCCCCAGAAAAGTAATAGAGGGGAAATCTTCCAATGAAGACACAAGTTCTGGTGACCTGGGGAGGGGGCGACGGCTAAGGAATTCCCTTCATTTGCAGTTTATGTTTTATTTAAAAAAAACTTTTTTTGAAATTGTTTTTCTTATTTTTATTTATTTTATTTTATTATTTTCTTATTTCTATTTATTTTCATTTTTTTCTTAATTTTTATTTATTTTATTTAATTTTTTTAAATTTTTTTTAAATTTTGTTTATTATTTTTATGTAATTTTTTTTCACATAAACAAAATTTAAATAAAAATAAATAAAATACATAAAAATAAGGAAATAAATGAAAATAAATAGAAATAAGAAAATAGTAAAATAAGAAAAAAAAAAAAAATTAAAAAAATTTAAAAGCACCTCTGTCTTTTATGAGCAAACACACAATGTAGACCCGGCACGGATGTAAACAGCGATTGCACCACACACATGAAGTATCACCGCAAACGTCAGAGTAAGAGCAATCATTCTAGGGCAGCAATGTCGAACCTTGGCACCCCAGATGTTTTGGAACTACGTTTCCCATGATGCTCCACTACACTGCATAAAGCATTAGCATCATGGGAAATGTAGTTGCAGAACATTCTGGGGGTGGCCGAGGTTCTCCATCGCTGTTCTAGGGCCATGGAGTAGATTTACTCCACACTGATAACCTGCAAATGCTTTCAAAGTGCCAGCTATGGACGGTTTTAGATACTGCGGTTTGTTGCCGTTTCACGGGTGTGCGCAATTTTAAATCACGCCATGTTTGGCATCTATTTACTCGATGAAACATCCTCTTTTATATTTTACCAAAGTACTGGGTATTATATTATGTTTGTGTACGCTAAAATTCATTAAAGTGTATCTTTTCCTGAAAATTCGCACTTGATAAATGGCTGGGCCATATAAAAAAAAAAAAAAATTGTGCGATATAATAAAAAATTGCAACATGCACCATTTTATTCTCCAGGGCCTCTGCTTTCAGAAAATGTTTCATGTTTGGGGGTTCTCAGTCATTTTCTAGCTAGAAAAAAATTCCAGTTTTTTACATGTATGCGAACAATGTGACTATTGTTCCGGGCAGGAAGCGGTTAATGTAGATTGCCGCTATTTATAGATCTGTTCTGTCACCAGGTTTCAAAAATAGATGAAATTATTCAGCAAAAATGTAAATATAGATCATTTCACCGATGACTGAGGACTCCGGAACTCAGCATCTGGCCAGGGTCATGTGACTGGATGACGCAATCCCTGACCCGGCAGCAAGGGGATTCAGCCTTTAAGCCAGCAGTTCACAGAGGTCACAGCAATCTTGAAGTGACCTTTCTGCCAGAGCCGCCATATTGGCTCTTCCCGGCACTGCAGGTTGCCCTTATCTCGGGTTACTGAGTAACCGACACGCATGGATAAGCGGCGTGTACGGGTCAGAGGTCCTCCTGGGATTTGCAGCGTCACCTCCGAGGCGCTCTCTTACCTCTGTGAACACATCCAGCCCCGCGCCTCCGCACTGCCCGCTCTCCAGCGCCCGCAGCAATGCCGCCTCGTCGATGATGCCGCCCCGGGCGCAATTGATCACCTGGACGCCGCGTTTGCACTTAGCGAAGGAGGCGTCGTTGAGAAGACCTGCAAACGAGACAACAAGAGATGAGAGGGAGGGTGTAGAGAGACCACCGAATCCACCACTATAGGAGCAGAGGGTGGGGGGCATTGGGGGTACCTGTGGTGGAGGGCAGCAGCGGGGTGTGCACCGTGATGTAGTCGCACTGCGGCCAGATCTCTTCCAGCGAAAACTGCTGAACCCCAAACTGTGCCGTCACTTCCGGGGGGATGATGGGGTCATATCCGATGGTCTGTGGGAAGACAGAGGTGGTGAATGGTGAGGTGGAAGGAGATGACAGACCGTATTCCAGTCTATGAGATAGGACAGAGACGAGGCTGAGAAAAGATGGAGGATGGGGACCCCGGGGACAATATGGAGGCCACACCGCTTCCTGAATCCTGTGTATGGCGGTGCAGGATAATGAGGAGAAGGTCCTGAGTATCAGGCTGGAGAAGAGAGGACCGAATATAGATTGGAATAAGAAGAAGATAGAAGAAGATAGGCAGGACAGACAGACAGAGATGGCCATACTGCCTCCTGAACTCTAGGACAGAGACATAGCTGAGAAAAGATGTAGGACAAGGGGGAGGGGGAGACCCCTGAGGACAATATGGAGGCCACACTGCTTCCTGAACTCTGTGTATGGCGGTGCAGGATAATGAGGAGAAGGTCCTGAGTATCAAGCTAGAGAAGAGAGGACCGAATATATATTATGTAAAGATTGGGATAAGAAGAAGAAGATAGGCAGGACAGACAGACAGAGATGGCTGTACTGCCCCCTAAACTCTGTGTATGGCGGTGCAGGATAATGAAATAGGAGTAGAAGGTCCTGACTATCAGGCTGGAGAAGAGAGGACCGAATATATATTATGTAAAGATTGGGATAAGAAGAAGAAGATAAGCAGGACAGACAGACAGACGGCCATACTGCTTCCTGGACTCTAGGACAGAGACATAGCTGAGAAAAGATGGAGGACAAGGGGGAGATCCCCGAGGACAATATGAAGGCCACTCCGCTTCCTGAACTCTGTGTATGGAGGTGCAGGATAATGAAATAGAATGAGGAGAAGGTGCCGGGTATCAGGCTGGACAAGAGGACAGAATATTCATTATATAAAAGGTGGAGGCAGGAAGAGGACAGGCAGGAAGAGGACAGGCAGGACACAAAGCTGCCCCCTGAACTCGGCGTATGGCAGGACAGAAAGCTACCCCCTGAACTCGGCGTATGGCGGGACACAAAGCTGCCCCCTGAACTCGGCGTATGGCGGGACACAAAGCTGCCCCCTGAACTCGGCGTATGGCGGGACACAAAGCTGCCCCCTGAACTCGGCGTATGGCGGGACACAAGCTGCCCCCTGAACTCTGCGTATGGCGGGACACAAAGCTGCCCCCTGAACTCGGCGTATGGCGGGACACAAAGCTGCCCCCTGAACTCGGCGTATGGCGGGACACAAGCTGCCCCCTGAACTCTGCGTATGGCGGGACACAAAGCTGCCCCCTGAACTCGGCGTATGGCGGGACACAAAGCTGCCCCCTGAACTCTGCGTATGGCGGGACACAAAGCTGCCCCCTGAACTCTGCGTATGGCGGGACACAAAGCTGCCCCCTGAACTCGGCGTATGGCGGGACACAAAGCTGCCCCCTGAACTCGGCGTATGGCGGGACACAAAGCTGCCCCCTGAACTCGGCGTATGGCGGGACACAAAGCTGCCCCCTGAACTCGGCGTATGGCGGGACACAAAGCTGCCCCCTGAACTCGGCGTATGGCGGGACACAAAGCTGCCCCCTGAACTCGGCGTATGGCGGGACACAAAGCTGCCCCCTGAACTCGGCGTATGGCGGGACACAAAGCTGCCCCCTGAACTCGGCGTATGGCGGGACACAAAGCTGCCCCCTGAACTCTGTGTATGGGTGAAAAGTACAATGTAATAGAAGGAGAAGTCCTCCTGAGCATCAGGTAGAAGAAGAGATGGTGTTGGAGGAGAGGATGTACAATATAGAATAGTGATAAAAGGCGAGGAGAGATCTCCTCCCGCACTCTGTGTATGGCTGTATTGTACAGTACAATGAAAATAGGTAAATGATGCCAAAATCCATCAAGAATAAGAGATGGAGGACTCTAGATGAAAAAAGGCAGGGGGGGGGGGGATATATGAAGGCAGAGACTGTGATGATAGGCAAACAGCCATACCGCCTCCCACACTCTGTATATAGGGGGAAAAGAGGAAAGGAAAGGAAAAAGAGAGGCTAGAGAAAGATTACAGAACATATACAGGTGGAGCCTATGATGATAGACAGACTGCCCCTGCACTCTGTGTATGGTATTACAGTATAGTGATATAGGTAGAAGAGGGGGTACGGTATAGAGATATAGGTAGAGGGGGTACGGTGTAGTGATATAGGTAGAAGAGGGGGTACGGTATAGAGATATAGGTAGAAGAGGGGGTACAGTATAGCGATATAGGTAGAAGAGGGGGTACGGTATAGCGATATAGGTAGAAGAGGGGGTACGGTGTAGCGATATAGGTAGAGGGGGTACGGTGTTGTGATATAGGTAGAAGAGGGGGTACGGTATAGCGATATAGGTAGAAGAGGGGGTACGGTATAGCGATATAGGTAGAAGAGGGGGTACGGTGTTGTGATATAGGTAGAAGAGGGGGTACGGTGTTGTGATATAGGTAGAAGAGGGGGTACGGTATAGAGATATAGGTAGAAGAGGGGGTACGGTATAGAGATATAGGTAGAAGAGGGGGTACGGTATAGAGATATAGGTAGAAGAGGGGGTACGGTATAGAGATATAGGTAGAAGAGGGGGTACGGTATACCGGTGCTGGTGATGATATGTAGGCACACTGCCCCCTGCACTCAGTGTATGGGGGTGCAGGGAATTGTTGAACGTTAGTCCAGACACAGATCTCCTTCCCCTCCTCTTACCTTCATCTGGAATGACTGCATCCTGGTAGCCACTTCCTTCCCAATCCGGCCCAATCCCAGAATTCCCAGCGTCTTCCCATGCAGCTCGGAGCCCATATACTGGAGAAGAAAGGAATTGTCTATACATAATAAATAATCCGATGGGAATACCAATCTATAGATAACAGGTCGCCTCTTGCTCCTACCTTCTTGCGATCCCACTTCCCGTCCTTCATGGAGGCCGCTGCTTGTGGGATCTGTCTGGAGAAGAGGTCAGAGGGTTACAGGGCACAGAATATATAAAAAATGACCCCCCCGCCCTATAGGATGCTTTGGTTCTATTAGGTGCCATGTCGGGTGTGGGTGGGAAATCATCACCCCCCCCCCCCCCCATTATATATTGTAACCTTACAGAATGATTAGGAAGACGTCACAATAACAATTCAGCAAATTTTCCATAACTATCAAATAAAATGTAGACATCGCTTTGTTGCAACCACAGCAACAGTACTCAGACTTAAAACAGGCCCATTTTAGGAATGTTCTTCCCCCTGCTCCTGCACACAGCTGATGCAAGGAATATGGCATCCCAGGCTTTACAATGAGGTCAAATGCACAGAAATGTGATCTCTGACATCTATACAGGATACGGAGAGGATACTCAGGGATGGCAGCTTCCTGTTCACAATACTGAGACAGGTGGCATCGGGAGGTAGACAGATGGTGGCATCGGGAGGTAGACAGATGGTGGCATCGGGAGGTAGACAGATGGTGGCATCGGGAGGTAGACAGATGGTGGCATCGGGAGGTAGACAGATGGTGGCATCGGGAGGTAGACAGATGGTGGCATCGGGAGGTAGACAGATGGTGGCATCGGGAGGTAGACAGATGGTGGCATCGGGAGGTAGACAGATGGTGGCATCGGGAGGTAGACAGATGGTGGCATCGGGAGGTAGACAGATGGTGGCATCGGGAGGTAGACAGATGGTGGCATCGGGAGGTAGACAGATGGTGGCATCGGAGGTAGACAGATGGTGGCATCGGAGGTAGACAGATGGTGGCATCGGAGGTAGACAGATGGTGGCATCGGAGGTAGACAGATGGTGGCATCGGAGGTAGACAGATGGTGGCATCGGAGGTAGACAGATGGTGGCATCGGAGGTAGACAGATGGTGGCATCGGAGGTAGACAGATGGTGGCATCGGAGGTAGACAGATGGTGGGATCGGAGGTAGACAGATGGTGGGATCGGAGGTAGACAGATGGGGGGATCGGAGGTAGACAGATGGGGGGATCGGAGGTAGACAGATGGGGGGATCCGGGTAGACAGATGGGGGGATCCGGGTAGACAGATGGGGGGATCCGGGTAGACAGATGGGGGGATCCGGGTAGACAGATGGGGGGGATCAGAGTAGACAGATGGGGGGATCAGAGTAGACAGATGGGGGGATCCGGGTAGACAGATGGGGGGATCGGAGGTAGACAGATGGTGGGATCGGAGGTAGACAGATGGTGGGATCGGAGGTA
Source organism: Lithobates septentrionalis (assembly GCA_037952835.1). Taxonomy (NCBI): domain Eukaryota; kingdom Metazoa; phylum Chordata; class Amphibia; order Anura; family Ranidae; genus Lithobates; species Lithobates septentrionalis. The sequence continues at coordinate 1,020 of JBBDGP010002476.1, read as the reverse complement.
GACAGATGGTGGGATCGGAGGTAGACAGATGGTGGGATCGGAGGTAGACAGATGGTGGGATCGGAGGTAGACAGATGGGGGGATCGGAGGTAGACAGATGGGGGGATCCGGGTAGACAGATGGTGGTATCCGGGTAGACAGATGGTGGGATCAGGGTAAACAGATGGGGGGATCCGGGTAGACAGATGGGGGGATCCGGGTAGACAGATGGTGGGATCCGGGTAGACAGATGGTGGGATCAGGGTAAACAGATGGGGGATCCGGGTAGACAGATGAGGGGATCAGAGTAGACAGATGGGGGGATCAGAGTAGACAGATGGGGGGATCCGGGTAGACAGATGGGGGGATCCGGGTAGACAGATGGTGGGATCAGGGTAAACAGATGGGGGATCCGGGTAGACAGATGAGGGGATCAGAGTAGACAGATGGGGGGATCCGGGTAGACAGATGGGGGGATCCGGGTAGACAGATGGGGGGATCCGGGTAGACAGATGGGGGGATCCGGGTAGACAGATGGGGGGATCCGGGTAGACAGATGGGGGGATCCGGGTAGACAGATGGGGGGATCCGGGTAGACAGATGGTGGGATCCGGGTAGACAGATGGTGGGATCCGGGTAGACAGATGGGGGGATCCGGGTAGACAGATGGGGGGATCCGGGTAGACAGATGGTGAGATTCGGGTAGACAGATGGTGGGATCCGGGTAGACAGATGGTGGGATCCGGGTAGACAGATGGGGGGATCCGGGTAGACAGATGGGGGGATCCGGGTAGACAGATGGGGGATCCGGGTAGACAGATGGTGGGATCAGGGTAGACAGATGGTGGGATCCGGGTAGATAGATGGTGGGATCCGGGTAGACAGATCATGCGATTTGGGTAGAGCCAGACTTGTCTATTCAGCCTTCGCTGTGAAAGATTTCACCAAGAGCCCTGCAGGGTCCAGTCTCAGTATGTAGAGAGCAGAAGCAGGTTGGGATAGGCAAAGACCTCTCCAATGCATGAATCAGAGATGGATTTA